>PVJX010002001.1:0-141588 GCA_004027295.1 Dolichotis patagonum
TAAAAGACCTATATACTGAAAATTATACTATGCTAAAAAAGGAGATTGAAGAGGATATTAGAAAATGGAAAGATGTTCCATGCTCTTGGCTAGGAAGAACCAACATTGTGAAAATGGCCATACTCCCAAAACTGTTATACAGATTTAATGCAATCCCAATCAAAATACCATTGACATACCTCACAGATCTAGAGAAAAACACTCCTAAAATTCATTTGGAACCAGAAGAAACCTAGAATAGCAAAGGTAATTCTGGGCAATAAAGGCAAGGCAGGAGGCATCTTAATTCCTGACTTGAAACTGTACTACAAAGCCACTGTTATAAAATAAACATGGTACTGGCAAAGAAATAGACCTGAGGCTCAATGGAACAGATTAGAAGATACGAACATAGGTACAAAGACACTCAGCCACCTGATATTTGACAAAGGGGCTAAACATGTTCACTGGAGGAAAGATAGCCTCTTTAATAAATGGTGTTGGAAAAATTGGCTCTCCACATGCAGAAGACTGAAACTAGACCCATGCCTATCACTATGCACAAAACTAAAGTCTAAATGGATCAAAGACCTAAACATTAAAACAGAAACACTAAATCTACTAGAAGATATGGTAGGTAGAAATCTTGGAGACATAGGTGTAGGCAGAGAATTCATGAACAATACACAAACTGCACGGGAAACACTTCAGAGAATCAACAACTGGGATCTCATATTACTGAAAAGTTTCTGCACTTCAAAAGAAATCACCATCAGAGTGAAAAGAAAACCCACAGAATGGGAAAGAATTTTAACCAGCAATCCCTCAGACAAAGGACTTATATCAAGAACATATAAAGAATTGAAAAAACATCAACCTCACCCCAAATTCAAAGACCCTCTCCACAAATGGGCAGCTGAGATGAACACACAGTTCTCAGATGAACATATACAAATGGCAAACAAATACATGAAGAAATGTTCACCATCACTGGTCATTCGAGAAATGCAAATTAAAACAACATTGAGATATCATCTCACACCAGCAAGAATAGCTGCCATCAAGAAATCAACTGATAAGAAATGTTGGCGAGGCTGTGGGAAAAAAGAACACTGCTCCACTGTTGGTGGGAATGTAGACTGGTGCAACCACTATGGAAATCAGTATGGAGAATTCTTAGAAGACTAGGACTGGAGGCTCCATTCTACCCAGCTATTCCGCTCCTGGGTATTTCCCCAGAGAAACTGAAAAGTTCATATCACAGTGATATACGTGCACCCATGTTCATAGCAGCACAATTTTTAATAGCTAAATCTTGGAAACAACCAAGATGCCCATCAACTGCAGAGTGGATGAAAAAAATGTGATATTTTTATACAATGGAATATTACTCAGCTATAAAAAATGATGATCTTGAGGTCTTCATAGGGAAATGGGGACAACTTGAGACTATCCTCATTAGTGAAATAAATAAGAGTCATGTTTATAAATATCACATTGTTTCTCTAGTGTAAAAAGTAATAAGAACTGTAGGAGTAATGAAACCCAAAATGTGTAATTGCTCCTGTAAAAAAGAGAGGAAAAGAAAGTGCTCTAAAGGATATAACTGCATGTGTGTTTAAGTGTGTAAGATAGATGTCCATATTACTGTTTTTGTTAGATGGTTGAGCAGAACCATTAACAGGCTCATTGTTTGAATGTGTACTTTGTATGTTTTAACTTTGTAACTTGAACAACTATTTCCAATGATGACAGTATGTAACTTATTAAGTGGCGATTTCTTAGTATTTTTGTTTTTGCTTTTTTGTTGTTGTTGTTGTTATGGTTGTTTGGTTGTTGTTCTTTTTTTTTCTTTCCCCTTTGGAATTCTATACTGTTGCTACCCTCTTTCTGTTTTGTTTGGTTTTTTTTTCTTTCTTCTTCTCTTTAAATAAAAAAAAAGAGTTACCAGTTGTTCTGTTTCTGAATTTATCCTCCTAAAATGTAATCAGTCAGAGATAGATCTTTTTCCTTCTCTGCGTTTTACATTAATTACAGAAAGTTACTCAGGATTGGATGTCTTCCTCATACTGATTTCCTACACACTTCAAACCTTACATTCTTAACTAATGCGCCTTTCCCAGCCAGTTTTAGCCATGCCCTACCTTCCTGTCTTACAAGCAAAGACTGGCTTGCCACTGGATTCAGCTTGCTTTGCTGCCTTGGAAAGCGATTAATCTGTAGATAGGTAAAATCTCTCCTAAAATCAATTTCCTTTTTGAAACAAGAGAAGATAAATAGGTTGAAAAAAGTATCACACCATGTATGGAGGGGAAAAAAGAGAAAGAATTGAAGAAAAATACAAAAAAAGAGCTTTTCAAATGGAAAGTGAAAAAATGGTAGGAGGGATCTGGGAGAGCTGGGACAAGAAAGGCCCTAAAAAGAATTAAGATATGTTATGCATATGTTCAAACTCCCCCAAGGTAAATGTAATCATTACGTACCACAAATGTACTAATAAAAGTTAATAAATAATATTTGAACTTAAATGCTTCTATACATGGCATTATAAATATATATTAATTTACTATATATAATATTTTATAACCTTACCAAAAACTTGATTGTATTGGAAGGTACAAAGATGGATGCCTTTGCTTTGTTCACTGACAAATTTCAAGACTCCCAACTGATGTCTGCTATATGACGGGTACTAAAACATTTTAAAACAGATTTTCTAAGCCTTTGCATCTATAACAGTCTAGTTTGATCTTCTTCAGGAGCAAAGTATAAACTGTATTTACAACTGAAATTAACCACACAGTGAGTATTTATGGAGCACCTTATATGTGTACATTTCACACCATTCAAAAATGTTGCCAGGAAGGTCATTGCATAAATGGGAAATAAGAGTTTCCTCTTCTTAGATTGCTTCCTTTGCTTCCTTACAGCATAAGTTTTCTTTGCTCCTTATGCCTCCATCGCCCCTGCTTTTATCCCAGTTTCAGGGAAGCATAGCTCAATCATCTATCACAGAGTAAAATTAGATGGATGGGGATAATGAATGGAAATAACTAAGGCCTAATAAGCTTGTGCTCCTTTAGGGAAAACTTTCTCAACTTTAGTATTTCTAACTTTTTTTTAACCAGCTAATTCTATTGTGGGCCTTTCCTGCACATAATAGGGTGCAGAGCCACAACCCCAGCCTTTGAATACCAGAAGCCATCCACCTCCTCACCCTCAAACTCTCTACTCCTTACTATCCTGTTGTGACAAAAATTACCAGCATCCTCGAGGAGAGAGAAAAACAATTCTCTTGCCTAAAGACCACTACACTAAAGAAATGTATGGTTTCTCTAAGGGTACTTACCATTATCAAGCCGATTGTTGCACTAAAGAATTCTGAGAACCTGCAAAAGGTATTTGCTGGGAGGTGTCTAGAAAGGCTTTTATGGTAACTGGTCATTTAATTTCTTTTTGAAGAACTATAGTTCATAGAGTCTTGCACCGTTAGACCTGGGCATGAGTTGAATAAATCAAGCATTTATGAGTTATCTGAAGACCACTTCTAATCATGTATATTTGAGATTAGACTTCCACTTCATCTTTATCTGCAGTGATCTTATTGCAATTTTAAGGTCTTGGAGATATCTCATGTTTCTATATTTAATGAGGACATATTGATACGATATTATCTGATATTATATATATTGCCATGATAATATCATGGCAACTACAATATGACAACAACATTATGGGTGATTTATATGTACCAGTCACTCTAAGTGTTTTATATGAAAGAATTCACTTAATTGTCTCAGCAACCCTGTGTAATGGAGGTGATAACAATGGTATAGGAGATAAAGGAGTCTGTGTGATAATTACAGCCATTATTAATACTTGATTCCAGGAAAAAAAGCTTCTTGAGCAGTTAATTTCAGCAGAATATTCTAGGAAAATAAAGGGAAATATAATAGTTTGTCTTAAATGCAGTAGTTGGTGGTATTGACCATCTCTTTGCACTAGCATTATTTGTTTACAAATCTGTCTCTCTCCACTAGACTCTCACATCACTTATGAGGGTCTGACTTGTTGTTTTAGTATCCCTAGTGCTTAGTACAACAAGCACTCCACTGTGTACTAACTGTGTAAAGGAGTAAGTGAAAGAACGGAAAGTACGAGGTGTTAATGAGGACCGCACAGTGACATGTCTGCTAGCTTATCATTGCCAGGTTATTTTGTTCACACAACAAGACTTGAAAAGTACTCTGTTTCACAACTCTTGCTATGAGTATCTGGGTCTGAATGAAAGAGAGTTACATTTCTAGATTAATTTTATTGGTTAAGTGCATTCTCAGTTGTTGTCTTGTTTTACGCTTGCATGGACTGGATAGGTGAGTATAATTTCCATCGGTGTGAAGATTAGATTAAGCAACAAGGCCTCAAAGATGTTAAGTGTCTTGTTTCAGATGAACCAATAGAAGATATAGAAGATATCATTTGTACTGAATTCTTTACTTATGGCCTCAGATGCACATTCTTCTGCCCTCCATGATTCCCCAGAAAACTCTGTCAACATAAAATAACTATGAATTCCAATGCAAGGCCCAAATGTCATTATTGGCTTTGCTCTGATTTAATGTGGGAGTCTAGTGTCTTGTTTCTCATCCTTAAAACATGAATATTGTTGATTTCTTCCATCAGATCATGTCAGTGACTGCTTTGAAATCCTTAATTGAGCAGCCCTACATAAACAAAAAAATATAGTAATCCAGTGACAGTAAACAATTGAAAGACACTAAGTTGGGGCTAAAGTGTCAAGTTTAATTCTTTGAATTCTTTTATCTCCAAGCCAAGACAGGGCTGGTACATCTTTCCCAGAACTCCCAAAGAACCACACTCTGAAGAGCTGGGAATTCTGTTTAGTTCCACTAAAAATAAAGGGTTAAGCAAATCATACCAGTACCCCAGCCCGTGGCTCCAAGGAGGCTAGTTTCATCAAACCAGATGTTCAGACTGCTGAGCCATGCCCTCCAGCTGTTCTAGGAAAACATTTTTCAGACTAAGAATGAACATCTTGCTTGTCATCATGGAACTGCACGTAGCTTCCAACAAAGGCAAGGCTGGCACTACTTTTGATTTGTTTTGCTATTGTTAAACTTCGCTCATTCTTGTGGTCTGCTTTATTTGTGTGTGACAAAGGCTTTTAAAAAATACATGTTTTCATTCTATCTCTTTTTTGGTATTTTCTTGGGGACAATCTTGACTGAGGACAATTGGAGGTTGCTCAATAACCAATAGAGTCACGAGACTATCTTATTTTTTTAGAAGGAGGACATAGCTCAGCAATTGCTTCTTCCTGAAAACTGTCAGTATGTGAATATTTCTTACCCTAGTTTTAGGTATTGTCTTGAACTTTGTACAAAGGATAGTTTTAGACCTTTTAGTATTTCAGGACACAGTTACTTTCTGCTGTTTCATCCTTTGTGATCTTTCAGATGTTACCAGTATAAAAACTCAACAGCTGGAGCACAATGTTAATAATAAGCAGAAAAAACATCTGAATTCACTTACACTTTGGACATCCGCCTCTTCCCTTGTGTCTAATTCAGTATGCATGAGTTCTGGTTACCAGGTTGAAGAATAAAATGTCCTAGGACATTGGTGTCTAAAATATTTTTCCTTTTTCGTTATATCAGAAAAGATGAAATCATTCGACAAGCATTTTTCCCATTGTCAGCTAGCAACTGTGCAACAGAAATTAGGTTAAGTTCCAGAGCAGAACTTTGGAGAAGCTGATGGCCAGTACCTCCCAGTGGGATGGTAGTATCCCTATCCCCAGCTCCCCTCTGATGGCAGTTTTGGCAATGGAAACATTGTTACCTTAGAAATATGCACCATTGCGTAAAAAGCTTTTTATCTTGGAACCAAAATAAATGCTTTTGTGGTTATAAATACACTGTGAGAAACCTCAGGGAAACCTGGAGTAAATTAGTCAATTGATGTCAAAATGACAGAGGCTGGTATATTTGCCTTCTTACCGTTACAGTCTGGCTGTGACCCTCTAGGTTGCTTCCTAATGGCTTCCTTCCACTTAAATTACAACAGCCAAGACACTTTGTATTTCTGAGTGTTAGGCATTCCTTACTTTCATCATTTGAGATGCTACCTGATTATTGTACAGATTTTTTTTTCATGTGTGCCAAGATGGTACACAGGGTGGAAGTACATGATTGCGCTTCAAATCTTAGGACTCTACGGAAGTAAAGCTGTGAGTTACCTTAGTATCCCCTTAAAAGAAGTCAGAGTCTCTGTTCATGAAATCTGTTTTGAATCATCTCAGATCTCTGGATAGCGCTTGTCTCATGTCAGTTCTCAGAATGCAGACTTGTTCTGCTTCTTAAGAGCCAGGAAGTCACCTTCTGTTTTGAAACCGGATGACACTGAAATTCTTTCCCTGTGCCTACTCATCTGAAAGTAAAGCTTTGGATGTTAATGATGGCCTGACAGTGCCCATGTGGGCCAATTAATAACCGAAGACAAATATCCCTAAGGAATGCTTTCTCAAAACAACTTGACAGAGGCCAGATTTTTTTGAGAGACAGAATGGGTACTAGCGTGCCCGATGAGCCCAGCATCACATTTTCCTGGTTTGGTGCCTTCTTGTGTGTCTCAATTTGCCTCCTGATGTTCCTACAGACTTTATTTAGACCACACTAGAATGTGGGGCCTTTTGGTCGGCCTTAGGATTTTGAAATGCTGTGAACACCAGCAACTTTAAAAACAATCATACTATGGGCAATGACAAATTTCAATCAAATATGGGAGATTAATATACAGAGTAAGTTTCCTAGAGAAAAACTTGCCTTTCTGAGCCTTTAGTGTCTTCCTTAAACATGTATTGGTTTGCACATTTTAGGGGGACTTGATATGTGGATCTGAAACACTCCCCCCACAGCTCATGTGCTGAGGGTCCCCAGTGTCTAGGACTGACCATCTTGGGGTTGACTGGATCATAAGAGCTCTAAGCTCATCAGTGGATTGATTGTAGCTTTATGAGTTATTGGGGGGAAGAAAGGGGCTCGGAAGGTGTCTTGAGGGGTCTATTTTGTCCCTCGTCTCTTCCCCTCTTTCTCTCCTTCTGCCTCTGTTCTGTCGTAAAGCACCCAGAAATAATGGTGTGAGCACCCATATACTGAAACAATAAGCCCAAAGAAACTTTCCTCTTCTAAGAGGATTTTTAAAAAGTATTTTGCTACCATTGTGACAATGACTAACACAGAGGCTCTCAGTGATCACAGTAACCAATTATTTTAGTGGGAGTATTCAAGCAAAAAGCATTAAGTAGAGTTGTAAGGAACGCGTGATTCTTTTTCCATCTTCTCATTGATTGGTATTAAGATGTTTTAGCACCATAGCCAAAAGCTTACCCCTTCTGCTTATTAGTAATACTAAGAATGCCTTTATCATCATCTTGTCTGACATAGCAGGCTATGAAAAGCGCAAGGCACAAGGTAGGTCCGTGAGTTTCACCAGTGTCTTATGAGTTGCCTCTCACAGATGAGGCTCAGTACTCTCTGCTGGAGACAGGTTAAATGAATGACTACCAGGCCATGTCTCCTGCTTTCATCTACTCACCCAAGAATGATTTATTAACAGATTATTCCAGGTAGCAGTATCTTAGGGCAAGTAATTATGTATATAGAGAATTTGTGTAGAAAACAGACCTCTTAGGTGAGACCTATAGGCTATGCAAAATTACAAACAGAACTATAAGATGATATGAAATTTAAAATAGTAACAATCTTCCTTTCAAATGTTCTGATGAAATTTCTGTGATGTGAAGGAAAAAATGAGTGTTACCAAGTAGAAAATATAGAAGAAAGCATTCTAGAATTATTTCTATATCATAAAATTACTCTGTTGGTAATGAAAAATTAAAAGATCAAAATTCTGAATGTTTACCTTTGCTGGGCTCAAATATATGTCTATTTTTATTCCAGCATTTACTATATGCATAAAACCTGTAATTTACATTAAGGATGCATTTAAACAATTAAAAACAGATATAAACTCCTGTAGATGCAAGTGTGGCAACAATTCCTGCTCTTGTGAAGTTTATCTTTTCACAGGGAAGACAAGAGAGAAAATGGAAAATGTTCTGGTTTCATTTTCCTATAGTTTATGGACTTACTAGGTAAGAAAGTCACACAGCAATGAAATAATTTCCTTCATTAGTACGTGCTGTGCAGGTGGTAAATTAGGCTGTCACGTAAGTGCTTTTTATCCTCTGAGGCTCCATTTTCTCATTTATAAAATTAAAGCTGTCAATTCCCGTTTTTCAAACTCACCTTTCACTCTAACAATCTAAGAATCTATCAGAAATTTTTATTAGTAAAATATACATTCCCATACAAATGCAAAGGGAAGTGTGAAATCATCACTGCCACATTTCATGTACCAAAGGGGCAGAAAGGCATGGCCGCTGACAAGAAGACTGTTTTGTGGAGCAGCTGGTGACTTAGAGAAGGCCGTGTAGTTGTCTAAGAGCAGATGGGCTGACAGGAAGAGAGCAGAGGATGCAACCTGAGTGTTGGTGGCCTATGTGGAAGCCACAGCCCGGTGTGAGGCTGTTAGGATGGGGTCCTTGCGAAGTGATTGGGGTCCAATGAGTCACTGACCCTCTTTCCCCTGCCCTGTTCTCACTCTCTCTCTCCTTCACCTTCTTTTCCTTCTCTCTCTCCCCTCTCCTCTTCTCCCTCCTTCCCTAGCTTTTCCTCTCCTTGACTCTCCCTGTGCACATGAGGAGGACAAGGCAGTGTCCACAGTGAGAAGATGGCTTTCTATAAAGCAGAGAGGAGCCCTCAGTGACAGCCGAGTCTGCTGGCACCCTGGCTTTGGACTTCTCAGCCCCCAGTGCTATAAGCCATAAATGTTTGTAACCTATTGTATGTTGTTATCGCAGCCTGAACTGACTGAGACAGCTGGTAGTGACAGGCCCGATGGAAAAAGAAGGATGCAGGCAGCAGAAGTGCAAAGGAGTAGAAGACGAGTATGAGCCCAGCCTTGCACTTTCCAGGCGTGTATCTTTAGACCATTAATGGGCCTTCCACAGGCTACCGTTCCTTACTTAGCAAACGAGGTAATTATGTCTGATGTAACAGCATCTTGGTCTCTCTGTCTCTGTCTCTATCTCTCTCTCTGTGCATGTGTGAAATATACATTTTATTTTACTTTTTAACGTGAGAACTTATAAAAAGACAAATGGCTCTAAAACTCTAGCAAATGTCATTTACTATCATGAGACAGAGTAGTATGATAAATAAAATGCTTAGGAGTCAGACTTTGGTTTGAATCCACTACTCTAGCTCTCCATTCACTTGAGCAAATTATTACAATCTTTTGTTTTCATATAAGTAGCTTTTTGCTTCTCTATATCATTTACCTTTCCCTCCCTCCTCTCCTCTCCTCTTTTTTCTTTTCCCTTCCCTTCCCTTCCCTTCCCTTCCCTTCCCTTTCCTTTCCTTTCCTTTCCTTTCCTTTCCTTTCCTTTCCTTTCCTTTCCTTTCCTTTCCTTTCCTTTCCTTTCCTATGGCACACAGTGTATATTCAAACCTACTAAACTCCAGAAGGAAAGGACAGCTCCAGTACCAGGCATGGGGCAGTCTTGCAACATGAAGAACATGATCTTTAAGTGAATGAACCTGATTTCCTTAAAGGGTTCAATTTTCTAGAGAACAAGGGTAGTGCTGGGGGCATCCAGAGCTGGAGAAGACAGCATAGGGAGAACCGGTTCAGGAAGGGAAGTGGACAGGTGAGGGTGCTGGTCCAATAGCCCCTGAGGCAGATCGCCGTGGCAGTAGTTTGGACTTCAGGAGGCATTAGCATCAGTCATATAACTTGTGAACACTCAGACAGGACTGCAATGGGGGTCTAGAAATTGCATTCCTAAAAAGTTCCTACTAAAGCTAATGCTGTATGCAGGTCCAGGGCTCACACTGTGAGGACTACTGCCTGAGGCAGTGTTCAGTCAACTGTCTCAATTTTTTCATCTAACCCTGTATTTCTCAATTATTTTGAGATAATTGGGGTTGTGTCATAAATGATTTTATAGCATATGAAGCATTAATATCTTTTGGCACAATGAAATGACTTCAGGCTTGTCTTTCTAACAATGTCACCTATACCAAAGGTCCTGGTGTGTCTCTGTGACATGAGTCGTAGACATAGTCTACAAAGTCCACGTGAACACAGGTGGATCTTTGCAACAGGGTGAGGTGTGCTCTTTGCATGCTCCAGCTGGTGATGATGAACAGGAGAAAATATTCTTTTTCTCCTCCAATTTTTCTATTCAATTTACAAGCAAGACAAAAATGATAAGCAACACATGATTTCTGCCCTCATAAACAGAAGACAACAAAAGCCCTAAGCTAAAGGATTCATGAAGGAGATAAATGCAATAACAACCGGGGTGAGTGCAGCCTGATAGAAGATGTAAATAAAAACATGCCCCATGGGAGAGCAGAGTGTCTTAAGGATGTTAGCTCTGCTGGACAAGTGAAAAAAAGACTTCTCAGAGGAAAGCATTTTAAACTAGGCTTTAAAAACAACAGCTAACTATGTGCATATTGATATAATGTATATATTATATACTATTTTAATGCACTAGATCATTAGAAAATTCTAATGTTCTGGCAACTGCATTCCACACACTGTTCTAAGCACCCTATATGGACTAAGTAATTAAAGTGCTGTTGTCAGCCCTACTATACAGCTGAGGCAAATGAGAGTGAGAACCTGGAAATGTATCCAGTCACTAGCTGTTATTGGGAAAGCTGATTTGAACTTTCTATGGTCTGGCCAACAGCACGTGTACCTGAACACATGAACATCCGGCCTTTTTGAAAGGGTAAGAAGAGTGTTTCTGAATATGTAAAGCAGCCTATGCAAAATCAAAAGTGGATGGTGATTCTTAATGTATTTTTAGGAATTTGATGAGTAAAATAAAAATGTATGAAAGGAGAAGGAAAGGGGCATACGGCTAGAAAACTGAGTGGAAGGGTTGCAGCAATCTATCTTATAACAAAGTTTTCTTCTACCTTGTAAACAATGGACAGACATCCACAACTTAAGCAAAAAACTAAGGGAGCAAAAAGATAACTCTCAAGATAGTAGGCTGGTTCACTTTGAAGGTTTTATCTAAATCAGTTTCCCTAGTATGCCCAACCTGATCCACTGGAATGAGCACTGATATTTGTGTTAATGTTTTCTTCTTCACCTAATAAATTAAATAGACATATAATGGAGTGTATGCTCAATTTTTAAAGTTAAGAATTGTTTGAAAATAATTTGGAGATAGGATTGGTTTAAATAGGTAGTCCTTAGCTTTTTTGAAGCCATTCAACCATTTTAAAACACAATAATACCTCTGCATCTTTTTCTAAAATATTGTATATTTTGTGCATTTTATATACTTGAAATATAACAATATTTTGAGAGAAAACATCTTTAAATATAATGTTTTAGGCATAATTCCAGGCAGTACATAAAAATATCTGAAGCCAAAATATGAATGTTTGATCTGTGGTAAAGTAAGTTGGAGTGGAGAAAAGTAGAGGAATTAAAGAAAGTTTTATAAAATAACCAGAGATTGGTTTTCAAATTGAAATTTGTGAATGAGGAAAAGAAGAAGCTGCGGTTGGGTACACTTCTGCGTTGAATGTATCTGGAGATGGTAATGTTATACGGTGAAACCTACATGCTGAGATGTTTTAGATAGCAATCCTTTGTCAGATACATGGTTTGCAAAATTTTCTCCCATTCTGCCCATTGTCTTTTCCCTCTGTTGACTATTTCTTGTATTCTGAAGGCTTTTGGCTTGATGTATCTTACTTGTTTACTTTGGCTTCCACTACCAGAACTTTTGATGTCATGGCCAATAAATCAACGCCAAAACTAATGTTTTAAGTTTTCTACATTTTCTTCTAGGAGTTTTATACTTTCAGCTCATATGTTGAAATCTTTAATCAATTTTGAGTTGACTTTTTGTAGTGTATAACTTGAAGATCTAATTCTTTTTGAGGGTAGATATCTTGTTTCCCCAAAACCATGTTTTGGAAGAGGCTCCCCTTTCCCTACTGTGTATGGCTGGCACCCTTGGCAGAGATCGTCTGATCATTATATGCATGGGCTTAGTTTTTAGCTCTCTATTCTGTTGGTCTTTATGTCTGTATTGAGGTTGATGTTTTGATCATTCTACTTCTGTAATATGTTGAAATCAGTAAGTATGCTGCCTCTGATTTGTTCTTCTCTGTGACAGTGTTTTGGTTATTTGGGAATCTTGATAATTTTATGAGTGTTAGGATTAATTTTCTTATTTCTGTATAAAACTGCCATTGAGGTTTTGATTTTTGTATGTTGATTTCATATTCTGCAAATTTGTCTACTTCTAATATTTGTGTGTGGTGTTCACATGCACTCGTGCATAATCTTTAGGGTTTTCTTCATATAAGTGTTGTAAGCAAACAGATATAATTTCATCTCTTTTTTCAAATTCAAATGCCTTTTACTTCCTTATTTTTTTAGTTGCTCTAGTTAGGATTTTCAGCACTGCTGTGCATTGAATGTAGCTAGCCAAAGGGATCCTTTCTTTGTTCCTCATTTTTGAGGAAAACCTTTTAGAGTTTTTCCCTTGCTGTGTTTTAGCTATGAATTATTCAGTACGACCTTTAGTATGTTGAGATAATTTACTTTTGTTCCATCTTGTCGAGTTTTATACCATAAAAAATAGTTGAATTTTGTCAAATGGGCTTTGTATATCTGTTGAGAGAACCATGTAATTTTTACCCTTTGTGCTGTCACACATCATATGTGGTTCATCATATTCATTAGTTTTGTATGTCGAACCATTCTTGAACTACAGGGACAAATCCCATTTAGGCATGCTGTATGATCCTTTTAATAGTTTACTGAATTCAGTTTATTAGTATTTTATTGATGATTTTTCCTATTCATCAGAGATACTAGGCTATGCTTTTTCTCTAATTTTTTTTTCTCGATTTGATGTGTCACTTTGATTTACAGACTCATCAAATGAGTTTGAAAGTTTCCCACCCCTTTCAAATTTTTGGAGGAGTTTGAGAAAGAGTGGCAGCAATTTTTCTTAAATGTATGTTAGAATTCAACAGGTAAGCTATGCAATCAAAGACTTTGTCGGGAGATTTTAAATACTGATTCATTCTCATTACTAGTTATAAATTTGCTCTATTTGTTCATGTTTCAGTCTGATGACTTTGATGTTTCCAAGATTTATTCATTTTTGCTAGGTTATATGATTTGTTGGTGTGTGATTTTTCCCAATAATTTCTTATAATCTTTATGTTTCTGTTTTTTCAATTCCAATATTTATTTATGATTTTATGTATAGTTTTGTTCATTAGCCTTTACTTTAATATTAGTGTAACTAAGGGTTTATCAATTTTGTTTTATTAAAAACCAATTCTTAATTTTCATGATTTTTTTCCATTGCTTTTTCATTCTCTAGTTCATTTATTTCTACTCTAGGCTTCATTATGTTTTTCTTCTGCTAACTTTGGACTTTGTTGGGTCTTCTTTTTCTAATTTTTTGAGAGGAAACTTAGGATATTTATCTGAAATCTTTCTTCTTTTTTAATGTAGGCATTTGCCACTATAAATTTCCTTATTATTACAGTCTTTGCTTTACTCCATGTGCTTGGCATGTTGTGTTTTCCTTCTCATTTGTCTCAAGATATTTTCCAATTTCCCTTTTCATTTCTTCTCTGAACCATTGATTGTTTAAGAGCGTGTTATTTAGTTTCCACATACTTGACACTTCTCCATTTTCCCTCCTACTATTGACTTCTAGTTCCATTCCACTGTGTGTGGAAAAGATACTTAGTAGAATTTTAAGCTTAAATTTGTTAAGACTTGTTCTGTGAACTAACTTGTGTTCTAACATGGAGAATGTTCTGGGTTCACTTAAAGAGAACTTGTATTTGTTTGCTGTTTGTTGGAACATTCTGTAGGTATCTGATAGATCCCCCTTGGTCCTTATTATTGTGAAAGTCCTCTCTATTGATCTTCTGTCTGGATATTCTTTCTATTATTGAAAGTGGAATATTACAGTCTTTTATTCATCCTCATAGCTCTGTTAATATTTGCTTTATGTATTTAAATTTCTTAATATTATAGGCATATATGTTTATAGTTGTATCTTCCTTCTGAATGGAATCATTTATCAAAATATAATGTGTTTAGTTTTCTTTTGTAAGAGTTTCTTATTGTCTTTTTAAAAAATTTTATTTTAAAGGGGGTAAAATTAAACACAACAGAACAAAACAGAACAGGACATAAGAAAACATACATTTCAAAGCTAGACAACCAGAGATTTTCATCTGTCATATTGTCTCTTGTTTTCTTCCAAATGGTTGTCCATATCTTTGCATACGGGAAGCTCATACTAAATAATATAGCCAATCTTTTTACAAGATGTATAGTTCACTGGCTCCCAATTGCTAAGGAGGGGGGCATGGGATGGAGGACAGGACCACATGAGATGTTTGATTCTCAGCCTGCACGCTGGCATGCTCACAGCCACCCCCTCAGAGAGGAGAGGAGTTCCTTGTTCTCCCGGCACCCTGAGTCAACCGCATGGTGCAGGTCCTGATGTACCAGGGTCTCTTTCCTTCGGGCTGCTGAAAGTCTGCCACACTCACCTGCTATTTCTTTCTGAAGAATTGACCATTACATTTCCAAAGTTCTGAAATGGCCAACAGACCACAGAAAGAATTCTCTTTAGGCTCCTGTTTGAAACCAGCAGCTTCAGCGATCTGCTGGCCTTGCTTCAGGGCCACTTTATTGTCTTTGTGTCTGATGTATGACCATCTCTACTTTCTTCTTGTTACCATATGCATAAGGTATCATTTTCTATCCTTTTGTATCCATCTATGTGTGTCCTTACTCCTAAAGGGAGTTTCTTATAAACAGAACATAGTGGATATTATTTTTAATCCAATCACTAACTGTCCTTTAACTAAAGAGTTTAATGTATTTACATGTAAAAAAATTACTAATAGTAATAGACTTGATGATTTGTTAATTTCTTTTTGTCATAGATCTTTTTGATCTTTTTCTTTCTCACTATTTGCCATTTTGCTTCATTGATTTCTTGTAATGATATTGCTTAATTCCCTTTTCAGTTTCTTTGGATATCTTCTACAGGTGAATTTTATCTTATTTTATTTTACTTTGACTATCATAAGCCTCGTGTAAAACACCTTATAATTGTAGCCATTTATTTTAAACTTATGATAACTTCAATTTCATGTAAAGTTTTTATGTGTTTACTTCCACCATTCTCCCACATTTTATATTATTCATATCACAAATTATATTTTTATACTGTTTACTCAGTTAACATTTTTATAGTTGTAGATTTTTTTATACTTTTATCTTTTTATTCTACATTAGAATGAAAAGCGATTTATGCATCATTATTGTCACTGTTTTATTAGTGCCTCTAATAAAGGATGTAAGAAGTGACAGGGGTTTTTATCCCTCTCCAGAAAAATAGCTCACAATTTAAAATAACCAGAAGGCTTTTTTTTTCCCTTCTTAGAATGTGGAGAATACACACTTGAAAATGTCTCCTGCTCCAGTATCCTGTTTTACTGTCAGGCCAATTGGGGTCTTGAGTGGGAACTGCTTGAGCCCCAGTGGGAATTGGTAGCTCCCCCAACTTCTGGCCCTTTAAAATTAACAATATGATATGTTAATTTAAAATTAACAATATGATATTCATCTTCAAAGGCAGTAGCAGCTTGTAATGCATCTTGTCTCTCAATGCAAGTCAAAGTCTGATATAAGAGTAACATTATACCTTTCCAGCCTAACTTATAGGTCCAAATAAGTCACTGTTGCCAAGTATCCTTTTGTATCAGTCTAAAGGATTTCCTTGAATATTTCTTGAATAGTTTTCCAGTAGGGATGCATTTCCTCAACATTTGTTTCTCTGGGTAAGTTTTTATTTCCATTCTATTTGATGAATGATATTTCTGGGTATATAGTACTTTTGGTTCAGCTTTTTGTTTCTCTTTCTGAATGCTGAATTTATCACTTCACTTAGATTTATGAGAAACAAATGACTTGAAAGAGGAAACATTGATTTTGGCTCATAGTTTCAGGCCATAGTGAGCTGGCTCTGCTGCTTTTAGATGTGTGGTGAAGCAGATGCATCACGGTAGAATGGCTTAGCAAAGGAAACTTGCTCACCTCACGGCAGTCTAAAAGCCAAGAGGCAAAGACAGTCAGAGACAAGGGGGATCTTAGAGGACAGGCCTCCGTGACGCACTCCTTCTGACTAGGCCCAACCTGATTATCCATCACCTCCCAGCAATGGCATCAAATTATGATTCTTAATCTACTAATGAAGGCAAAGCTTTAATGAGCCAATAATGAGACAATCATATTCCAAAAGC
The DNA here is from genome assembly GCA_004027295.1 of Dolichotis patagonum. Lineage (NCBI taxonomy): Eukaryota > Metazoa > Chordata > Mammalia > Rodentia > Caviidae > Dolichotis > Dolichotis patagonum. The sequence goes on from PVJX010002001.1 coordinate 16,455, forward strand.
CCCATCTCTGCACATACTGGCTGCATTGGGGACCAATCCATTTTGCCACATAAACATTTTATATCCAAACCAATTGCATTTGGACATAAACACTATAGTTTGGGTTGGGTATAGTGTCTATCCTTCCTGACCTGCAATGTTTTTGGTGAGAAATATACTGGTATTTTTATATAGGTCAGTCTTATACATGAAGAGTAGCAGTCTTTTATCTGTTGATTTTATATTCTGTCATATACGTTTGGCAATTTGATTACAAAGTGTCTTGTTGTGGATCCCTGCTTTATCTTTGTTCCAGTTAATTGGGCTTCTTGAATGTAGATGTCCAACTCCTTCCCTAGATTTAAGAAGTTTGGGGCCATATATTCTCATAATGAATATATTGGGCCAGTTGATGGTGTCCTGTAAGTCTCTTAGATATTCTTCACTCTTTAGTTTTTTGTTTTTAGTATTCTGATAAATACTTTTCCAATTTTATTTATTAGTACATGTTTGCAGTATACGACATTTACCTTCCTCATGCAAAGCTCATACGTAACATAACACATCTTAATTTTCTTCATCATTTTCCCCTTCATCTTCACCCTTTCTCTTCATTTCTTGGTCCTCTTCCCTTGTATGAAAGACATAGCTCTTTAATTCCTATTGTCCACTTTTATTTTGCTCTTTATTTATATTTTAGGTTTCTCATGTAAAAGAAGCCATACAATATTTAATGTATCTGATATGTTTCACATAATATCATGAATAATTTTAAATGTCTGTTTTTTAGTTCACTGATTATTCTACTTGGTCAAATCTATACTTAAATTCCTCTTGTAACATCTTTATTTCACTTATTGTGCTATTTGGCTCCAGAATTTGGTCATTTTTCATAGTTTTTACTCATTGCTTATACTTTCTTCATATATTATTTTTCTGTGTTTGGTAAAGTTCTTTATGATGGTTAATTTGCACTCTTCATCAGATAACTCATATGACTTTGTTTCTTTAAGGTTAGTTTTGGAGATTTATTTTATTCCTTTCAGTGGCCTAACATCTCTTTATCTTTCTATGTCTTCATCTTAGTTAATTTTCTCTTGTTCCTGAGACAAAATACCTGATAGCCAAATTAAACAGGGAAAGGTTTATTTAGCTCAGTTTGTGAAGGTTTCAGTCTTTACTCAGATGACTTCAAGGGTGGCGTGGTTGTGGTGCAACTGTTCATGGTGGTGGAAGACAGCAAAAGCAGCAAGAGCAAAAGGGACAAAAAGGGAGGAGCGGGCCTCTTTCCATCCCTTATATTGTGTGCAGGATACCCACCCTAGGATGGGTGTAGCACTCACATTCCCAATTCCAGCACTAGACAATGAATCAACTAAAACTCTAGATTGAGCTGCCTCCAACAAGTCTGCCCCCACCGTGATCACATGAGGCTTCAGGGGGACACCCAGGCACAAATCATAACATGTCTTGAAATTCTGTGTTGGAATTCACACAATTTAAAGCACAGACACCTCTCCCAATCATCATGAACACAGGGGAAGTCTTCAAGAGTCACTCTGGCTTAAGACTATAGGAGCTTCTTAAACTTTTTCTGTGACTGTGATTAGCTGTTTTAAGAAATTTCCTTATTCTTTTTTGTAGGGGCTCTAGTGTCTGTCTGTGGCACAGCAGGTTACCCAGAGCTGCTAAAAGAGATCATTCTTATTTCCATTCCAGTATACTCTAAGAATTCTAAGTGACCCTTAGAGTACACTGGGTCTCATCAGTTCTCTAAGTTGAGAGTGACAGAAAGCAGTCCCTTGAATGACCTCCATAAGAGCTTGACTGTTGTTTGTGTGCTTTCTACTTTCCCCAAAGAAGAAGAGTGCCAAGTTGTATCAGCCTCTGTCTCCTCTACCACATTGCCTCTGGTACAGTAGGGAACCACCAAGATCTCTTTTACTATCTATGGTTTTCACATATCTAGTGTATGCCTGTTTCTGTCAGAACTCTAAGCCAGGCAAGATAGAAACAGTTTCCTTGCGCAGCCTCTTTAAAACAGTAGGACTTTGGATATGTGCTCTAGCTCTTCCCCTATTAGCAAAAAGGCAAGGAGGTGAAGGCTTCCCCTCACTATTTCTACCTTGAGCTGGGGAGGACCATGGAAAGAAAATGTGTGTAGGTCTAGCTATTGCTTTTGTTCTTAGCACCTCCAAAAGGATACACATTCCTATCACCACTTAAAGTCAGGCAAAACTAAAGCTAAGTCTTTGGGCAGCCTACCCAAAAGTCTAAATACTGCCTGTAGGGTACACTCTTTACTATCTTTGCCAGGAAGATAGGAGCAGGAAGCTGCCTCCCAGTGCTGCACTGTGACGGTGGCAGAGACTCTCATGAGTGAGCACCACGACTTTCCCTACTGGTACTGAACAGCGCATAGGCCTGGAGTTCAGAATTGTCTTCCCTGGTTTCTGTATTTTTCTTAAAGGAACTGGCCTGCGTATCAATCAGTCCATATCTCTGGGGCAGGAAAGACAGACTGGGTCCATCATCTTACTAATGTTACTCTTTATTTTGTTATTTATATTTAGCAAATTTAGTGGACACTTTTTAAGGAAGCATTTGATTAATATCTGATACCACTCAAAAACTAAGTTAAAGGAAAGACAGACTGGGTCCATCATCTTACTAATGTTACTCTTTATTTTGTTATTTATATTTAGCAAATTTAGTGGACACTTTTTAAGGAAGCATTTGATTAATATCTGATACCACTCAAAAACTAAGTTAAAGTGTTAAAATTATTTTAAATGGCATACATCATTTTAATATAGTTTCCTTTTATGGTAATTTAGTTATCTGACAAATATTCCTAAGTATCTGAATAGGTTTTGTAACCTAATAAGGTTTCTCTAAACAGCTCTCAAAAATTTTAATTTTTGCATTAACTTTATGTGATTTAAAAACTTAAATCAATTAGTTAATTTTATGCTGTAATTTTGGAGTCAGAAGACTGATCAGTCAAATTCTTTATTACATTTAAATACCAAATGCCTATCTTTTGGAGTGACAAATTTATAATTCTATGAAAATTAAAAATGAAATGATTATGTACTGCCCCTTCAAGGTTTTGCTAACAGTAATTTTTTTCCAGATATCTGGCTGTCTCCTCACCCAAACTGGATCCTCTTTCTTTATGAACTAAGGTTAACCTAGCGTGACTGCCAGGAGCAATGTAGGCTGTTTCCTATTGATCAGAAAATTATTTCTGAAATATTCAGGTTGAGGGTTTTTCTCTTAGCTGAGTTCCATACTTTATCCTCTACTCCCAGTTCTTCAGGTTGCTCTTTACTCACATTGGTCAGCAGTGGAAACTCCAGATGGACAGGTCAGGGCAGGATTGAGTTCTGCTCAGCATACTGATGGTGGGAAGTTACTCGGAACCTGATCTTTTTCATCTGGCGTCAGTGGAATGGTGCAGAGATGGTTCTGATGTCGTCAAGGGCAGTGCTCATTTCCTGTCTCTTTCTGGCACTGTATTTTAAAAGAAAAGGCCAAGAGGAGGGTGGACCGTCACCCCTCTGCAGATTAACGCAGGAGAAAGAGACCTTCTCCAGTAGCACTGATGCCTTTACCCTACATACTTCTGACAAACTCGTCTTACAGTAAAGCCCTCCACCCAGGTTCACTGTTTTCTTTATTATTTCTATTTCTATTCCCTGGTCAAAAAGTCTTGATATACATGATCATTTCCCTCACAATTCTGTTCAACCTTTATATTATTAATGAATTATTCTTTGTTGATATAAATTAAGATGAAAAGATATTGTAGTTTTGTTTTCTTATCTTTCAAATCTTTACAGTTGACCTTAAAACAACTAACAAATATGCTTGATAGATCTGACTTTTGCATATCTTATAAAGTGATCTCTGTCTCTGTACTAATTACATTATTGTTAAATTTTGTATCTCTGGAAATTTCTATGACAGCATATCTATAGCTTTCATAATTACAAAATTAGAGTCACATGTACATTTTTACTTTTTTCCCAACATGCATTTTTAAAGCCTTTTGATGTCTCTTAATGAATGTAAGATTTTCAACGATCAATTTTATATCATTTTAAATAATCTTCATCTATTATTTGTCTCCCTAGAACCTAAAATGCTAGTAGCTAGATATGGAAGCAATATAATACTTAAAAATATAACTCAATAAAGGCTAAATTTTAACATGTGAAAGTGATGTCACAGAGGCGTATGTGGCTAATGACCATTTACACTGAAATGAGTGCTACAGGCATTCGAGAGAAGGATGATGCCAGGCTGGAAATGACATACGTGGACTTAAGGAGGAAGAAAGCGCAAGTCATTAGAAGAACAATGAGATTTAGAAAGGCAAAATAACATAAACTGGGATGGTGTGGAGCAAGACTTGAATCTCTAGAAGCATAAGGGGAGATTTGGAGAAAGCTGCCATGTTTGGTTCAGTGGGAGGAAGTGGGAGGGTTTAGACATGCGATACAAAACAGGGTGAGTTCAACTGACAGAGGAGCAGAGCGCTAGAGGTTGCTGAAGTGTTGATGGATGGACCCCTGAGGACTGAATGATGTTGGTCTCTGTGAAAGGCCTTCCACATGCAGAGGGAGCAAGTAGATAAAGTACAGCTTGGACGCTGGTGTTGAATATTGCCTAGTGCTCAGTGTTCTCGTTTGATAAAAATTTAGAAACTGGAGATGAGACAGGCTGCAGGAAAGAGGTTGTTCGGGGTTATTTGTGGTTGTACAACCTGTAAGCATTTTTATAAGCTCGCTTTGTCTTGCTAGTGTAAATTTTTTAAAAATGTGTTGATGGTCCTTCCCATTTTGACACTGCTTTACTATTCTGCTCCTATAAAAAAGTGTCACGTCATACTGGGTATCTTAATAATCAGATTAATCTCATATTAAATCTGGATTTGGCTTGCACGTAGAGATGAAGAGATGTTCAAGTTTGGCAGGCACGTAGATGTTGAGATCTCAGTGTTTCAAACTCAGCTCAAAACCCTTCAGTGTGTTTTGAGTTTGGCTCTTGGCAAGGCAAGATTTCCTGTTTCTAAGAAAAAAGGCCCATGAGAGAGCCTTAATAGAGCTTCTTGGACATCAAAATAACATTTTGATGAATTAATTGTAAATGAATCAGAAACATATGGATTCATTCTCTTGAGACACACACATGTTTAAAAAATGAGGGGGGAGTGTGTTTTAGCTTTTATCAAATGCAGAATGCTTGGGGGGCAAAGTGAAAAGAATGATTTAAAACTTCTGCATTCTCTTTAAATAGACAAAGCATTATAGTCCTATTTGCTGCCCCCTATATTTGTTCCAGGAGAAATTCAGCAATGATTATGAATCACAACCAGTCAGGTTTCTCAGTTTTTATATATTCTATAGTTAATCTTAGCGACCTGAGATCTTGGGTAAGGTATAGAGACATTAGGAGAAAATAGATTTGTTTTCATGTTATTCACACTGTTCAAGTCAGATTGTATGATGAGTGTTTTGTCTTACAAAGACTTGAAAATCTACTCATCTTTTAACAACGTCTCCTTTGTTCTCTTCAATGCCATTTGAAATACAGAATAGCTGTCCAGAAGTTCTATTTAAAAAAATGAAAGGAATTCCAGTGAGATACAACTTCAAGTGCCTCAGCATGCCTGTTATCAAAACAAAACAATAACAATAATAAAAAACCCTTAAAATCAAAAAATAACTAATATTGAAGAGGACATGAAGAAATTGGAACATAGTGTACTACTAGTGGGAGTGTAAAATGGGGCAACAACTATGGAAAACAGTACCACAAAACCCAGCAATTTCCCTTCTTGTATATACTCAAAATAATTGAAAACAGGGACTTTAAAAGGTATATCACATGTCCATAGCTATATGATAAGTAATAGCCAAAAGATAGGAGCACACAAAAGTACATTGATAAATAAAACATGTTTTAAATGTACAATGAAATATTATTCAGCTTTAGAAAGGAGGAAATTCTGACACAGGCTGTAACATGGATAAACTTCCAGCAGATTATGGTAAGTGAAATGAGCCATCTACAAAAAAAAAGACTAAATCAGACTCACATTTATAAATAACATATTGGCTCTCTAGTATAAAAAATAAATAATAATAATAATAATAACAATAATAATAACCTGAAAGAGTAATAAGATCCAAAATGTATAATAGATATTGTAATAATGAAAGGGAAAGAAAGTGTTTGAAAGGAAAGAACAACTTGTAGGTATACACATATAACTGTATGCATGTTTAAGTGTGCAAGATAGACAACTATAGTACTAAAGTTTTTGTTAGTTCATCAAACAGAATAGTTTATGCTGTCATTGTTTGATTGTCTGTTCATTTTTTATGCTTTGATTTTGTAACGTGAGCAACTACTTCTAAGATAACAACATGTAATATATCAACTAGTGATGATTTCTTAATGTTATTTTTTGAAATTCTGTATAATTTCTAACCTTTTTTCTGTTCTGCTTTTTTTTAATTAAAAAAACACAAACACTATGTGATTTCATATTTTTGAGGCATCTAAGGTAATCCAAATCTTAGAGGCTGGCAATAAAGTGGTGGTCATCAGAGGTGAGAAAAGGGAGTTACTGGGAAATGGGTACAGAGTTTCAGTTTTGCAATATGAAAAAAATGTACACGTGCTGACATTACTGTACTGCACACTTAAAGTTGGTGAGAAGGTACACTTTATATGATGAAATGTAACCAAAAGACTAGTGGAGCTTTATCTGAATACTATTGAACACAATACTCCCAAGAATATAAGGCCTGCAATCCAGAAATTTCCATCTTTTGCTTCTGTGGAATCTAATTTCTGGACTAGAAGAATTTGGTTTTACTTTTACCTATGGGTGGATGAATACATTTGCACATGCATATGTACACACACACACATGCACACCCTCTTGCTTCAAAACCCTTGTATCACAAATTCTGCAATGTTTCCCAGCACATGACTCAGGCCTCAAAGCCTGTATTTCATAATCACATTACTGAGTTACCACTTGAAACCACTTATAGGAGGGACCACATTTTTTCTTTTAATAAAATTTTAAAAAAAGAAGTCACCTAGAAGCAAGGACTCCCTGCAAATTGGCATCAATGGGGGGACAGCCAGATGCCAGCCTTTTCCTGTGTGTCGGCACTATTTCCTGTGTGTCGGCAGACTGCAGGGGGAAGGGAACAAGAAGTCACCAAGAAGCAAACCCTCCTTGAGAATCTGCACCATGCATGGGCTACCTGATGGACAGCCAGACCCCAGCCCCTTTCAGCACGTGGGCTGGGAAACAAAAAGAGCCAACACGCACCCCCCCCCAGTCCCCTGTAAGCCACCAGCTGATCCAGAGAAACACAGGCTGTGATGATAGCTATGGAGGTAAAATACAATTTAATGCTTGTAGTGTTTAGAGTTACACTGACTTTGCAGGTCTAAAGCTGGTAGTCTCATCATCTGTTCAGAGGATCATGGTACCCAGTGTAGCATCTCTGGGGATCTCCTTCTGAATGTGGTAACCATTGTTAATTTCCTGTCATCTTGTTTTGAAGTCCTGTATCATTTTCATTGCGTTGTTGGGTTGGGTTTTATTCTGTTTTTTGTTTGTTTGTTTGTTTGTTTGATTTTGTTGTGTCTGGTGGCGTGGGCAGCTGTTTCAATGATAATGGGATATACTATGGTAGCCAAAAAAGAATAAAAATGATGTTACAGAATTTCAAAACAAACTAGTAGGAAATTAACAAGGGTTAATATACTGCATATTGTTACCTTCAAAGTAGTTGTTCAGATTAGAAGACATAGGCATGAAAAAACTGATCAAATGCTAGCCAAATTCTGATCACTGCAGGGTTGTGCTATTGTTTCTGTGGATTATTTTGTAACTTATTTAAGTCATAATAGTGTAACCTATGTTCAAGGAATAAAGGAGAACAGTGTTCTGGTTCAGCTTTGTAAATGGTATTCTTACCACAACTGGAATATTTTTCTTCTTGGTTTTATTTTTTCATGTGTCTAGAGACATTTTATCTTTACTCAAGAAGAATTGTAAAACATATGGCTTATGGATTATGTGTTAATTTATGTTACATTTCATTCCAAAAGGATTTGGAATTGCAAATAAGAGAAAGTGAAAAGAAAAATAAGCTGATCACTTGAGATTAGTGTGAAAATGTATGTAATAGGCACCATATTATTGCTAGAGAGAGGTCATAAATTTCACTCTGATATCCCTAATTATAAAGCAAGAAGGAAAACACACATTGTAAGATTCACAAAAGAGAATTTTCTCCATTTGGCATGAAGGCCTCTTGTAATAGGTACACCAGAGATCTTAGAATGATTATATGTTATTCTTTAATTTACTTATTATGATTCAGTAAAAAAAAAATTTGGTATTATAAAGTGACTGACAGACTCTGAGTTACCAAGTTTAGATATCCTGGAATTAATAAACATAAGCAGTGTCTAACTTTTTAAAAAATCATCTGAATTTTTTATTTTTCTTTTATTTCTTGTCCTCTTATAACCTTTTATTTTCATTATTACCTCCTGGAAAGAAAATAAAAGTGACATGAGAGAAACCTGAAACATGTTTGCTTATCTGATTCCTAAAAAAAAATCTCTAGTTAGCCAATACTTGATTATTACTATCTAGAGTATTTACTTGGGGATAAGTTTACCAAGTGGTTTTGGACACCTTGTATCATCTTGATTCTGTGTTAGATCAGCAGCTCTGTAGATGGAAGAGTAGAAATCGTCGTGAAGTCAGCTGGGGTGAATACTTAGGTGTGACGAGTTGGGGGATTATCCATGCCTTATTTTTGCAGGTTTGGTGAACACTGCATTAATTTGTTTAATTTTTCTGCTTAAAGAGGTTTAGTACACAGAAATATTCTTTGGTATGGTGTTATTTTTCAATGGTCTCTAGTTAATAATCCCCAGCTAAAAAAGTATTGGAAGTGCAAGATGAAGTAAAAGTGCTTTTGAGTTCTTTGGGACAGCAGTCCAACAAGAATGTCTTCTGTAACTAAAGAGACAGGGGCATTAGTGAACATGACTACTATATACACAATAGAATTTGGCAACCTAGATTGTTTTGGTTTTATGTCCATTCATTTAAAACAAGTGTGTGTGGGAAGGAACTTGTGGGAAATGGGGATAGAGAGATATAGTTTATTTTCAGTATTGCGCATTAGTCATTTTTCAGCTACAAACACCACCTGAAACAAACATCAGACATCAACAGACGTCATTCAGAAGCAATACATTTTGTTTTAAGAGAGGCTTTTATGGATGTGATTCAGCCCTGTTAGACATTCTTTGCCACTGGGGCCGGAAGCACTCTTATTGTGTATTTGCACTTGTGAAATGCCACGACTCAGGAAATACATGAACATTTTAAACTACTCTGGCTGGATCCATATATGCTTTGGGAACTGAGAATGGTACATGGAATCATCTGGTTCCTGAAGCCTTGGTTATTTGGAAGTTTACTCATAAATTACCCAGATAATTTCTTTAATTTGCTGCATTCTATATTTTTAGAAGTTGCTACTCTGGGTTTTACATTCAAAAGCAATGCACTTTTTCATTTAACTATAATATTTCAAATTCTGCCCATGGTGCAATTGGAGCAATTACTATGCACACACTTACAGTAATTCTCCATAATGTAGCTTTTGATGGTCTTAATCTAAAACAGGTGGGCAGGACTATTTTTAGTGCAACCTAGGTATTTTGCTGGAAGGAAGGCAAAAGTCTTTAGAGAGTAAGGAGAGAACATATAGGACTTTTTTAATTAAGAAGAGGAGACATTTTTATTTAGAATGAGGTTATGAGTTAGAACATTTAGCTGTGCATACCTGTGAGCTGTGCTTCCATGTATTCAACTAAATAAGGATTAAAAATATTCAGAAAAAAACTATCTGTACATATATAGATTTTTTTCATTATTATTTCCTGGACAATATAACAACTCTCTAGATAGAACTTACATTTCATTATGTATTTAAGTACTCTAGAGATAATTTCAAGTATACAGAAGAGTGTGAATAGGCTCTTTGTAAATACTATGCCTTATTATTATTATTATTATTATTATTGTATTATTATCTTTTTGAGACAGGGTCTTGCTATGCATTCACGCTGGCCTTGAGCTCACTTTATATTCCAGGCTGGTCTCGAACCCACAAAGATCCTCTTGTCTCAGCCTCCCAAGTGCTGGGATTATAGGTGTGTGCCACCACACTTGGCTTACTATGCCATTTTATGAAGGAGATTGAGCACTGATAGATTTTAGAATCTGTGAAATAGGACGGTGTGGATATCCTGGAATCAACTTGCCACAGACACTATGGATGATTGATGTGTCCAGGTAACTCAATAATTAAACAATCAGAAATTATGTGAATGAACCATTAAGTGGATCTACGATGTTCTGTGTTTTCCTTCTCCCAACATGGCCAATAAATATAAAATACCCTAGACTACACTGACACACCAAGTAATCAAACCAATAATTCATCTGAATTTTCAAGTTAAAAATAGTTGAGGCATATTTTGAGAAACAGCACGTGGTAAACATGTGACTTTAAAAACAAATGAGTTAGTAACAAGTAGTCATTGCATTTGAGCAGAAAAATCTCCTATGATTTGAAGGTACACTTGAATCCTGACTCCCCTAATTTTAATGTGAAATTATTTCCAAATATTATATTTTGATAGTTTGTAATCTGTTCCATTCAGAGTTTGTTTTATTATATGTAAAATACAAAAATGTTTAATTTGATCTAACACTGTTGAATTTGATAATGACTGTCATGCAACGAAAATCCAAAACCAAAGGCAACAGCAAAAACAGCCAAAATAAATTAATGAATGTGGATTCCAAACTCAAAAGAAGCTACATTGCCTGTTTAGTTAAGTTTAATGCTTTTAAAAAAGTTTTGTACTGATTCAAAGAAAACCTCAACTATAACCAATTCACATGGATGACATGAATTTTGTCAGACAGCTATGTCAAATGGGTGAAGATATAAGACTGATGAATGACTTTGAGGAAGTTTAATATACCTGATGTTCCTGGAAGACTTTTGCCCCCAAGATTCATAAATTAACTAATTTAATCTCTGAATTTTAAAAGTTACAGGCTTTCTGAATGGATCACAATAGCCATCCCTGATTGCAGTTCAATGTACAAAAAGTGTTGGGAATGTTCATACTTTGAGAATTGTGGAAGGATCTCTCTAATGTGAAACCTGATTTTCAATGATTTGTTTCCTGTTATCATCTATTTTGGAAGAATTTCACATAGCTTAACTAAAAGTATATCTCCTCTCATTTAGAAAAATTTTAACTTTAGTAAACTATACACAAGGTAAAATAAACCTTCTTAATCATTTTAAACTCATAGAGTTCAATAATGTTCAACACATTCACCTTGCTCAACTGATCTCCAAAATGGCTTTTATCTTGGAAACTGAAATCCTAAGCCCCTACGACAAAGAATTCACATTCTCTTTCCCTCCAACTCCTGGCAATTGCCATTCCATTTTCTGTTTCAGTAAATTTGTCTGTTCTTGGTAACACACAGAAATGGAATCATCCAGGATGTGTTTTTTTGTAATTGGCTAATTTCACTTAGCATAATAATGTCTTCAGTGTTCATTTAAGTTGTAGCATGTATTAGAATTTCTTTCTTTTCGAAGCCTAAATAATACCCTGCAGTATGTGTACATACAGCACTTGCTTATCCATTTGCTTTTTATGGGACACTTAGGTTGTTTTCATTTTGGGGTTATTGTGCTTTATGATGCCATGAACAGTGGTACCTAAATATCTCTTGGAGACATCACATTTCTAAATAGAAATTTTATACACGACAAACCAGAGAAGCAACAACTTCTGAGATAATCACTCTAAAATATATGCTTACATTTTTAAATATATTCTGAGTGTGATTCATAAGTGTGATATTCCTTTAAATGATCAGTGTTATAACTGTGATTATTTATTGAACAGTTCCTATGAAACTCACATAAACTATATTGACCTTGCCTTACTAAATTTAACTAATGATTAAGAAAAGTTTTTGATGAAATAAAATATGATCAACTTTGACATCTGATTATTAAAGCTAACTCAAATCTTGTATGGAACTTGACTGTATTTTGTGAATCGCGACACACTGGAATGCTGAGTAGATAAACTACCGATTTCCAGGGAAGTAAAACAACTGCCCTTCTTGAGACACATCAGTATTTTTTTTCCTCTTTTCACTATCATTTCACAGATTCAGTGAAATGATAACAGCTCGCTAGGAGCTGCTATTCTTTCAGGAAGTTTTCTAGATGCACACCAGATAGCCATGAGAACAAATAAGGACCCAGCCTACACAAAATGTATCTTGCATGCCAATATGTATCACATATGGATACTTACAATAGACAAGCAAGTAGTTTTCTCCTCCTAAAATTTTTTTAGTCATGAATATGTCTTACCAAGGAAGCAAGGCTGGGCAATATGACAGCTTGCACTTTATTTAGAAGTACAAAAAGAAATTCCTGGATAATTCTGACAAGAATAATATGTTCTGAATTTTGTGTGAAGAGGAGAATTTTGGGGCCAACGAGTAAGAACAGAACCGTGGGGGTCAGGTAGAAAGAGACCACATTTGTCTATAAAAGGGATAATGGGTATTTGAAATAGAAGGGTAACACTGGAAATGGAGAGAAGAGTTGTCACAGAACCTATTGTCACCCTAGTCTTCTCCTGCTATCACATAAACACACACAATTACACCACATACCACAAACATTTATTGGTTAGAATACTTTCAAATCACAGGGAACATGGTTGAAACTTTACTGACCCCAATAACTATGGTTACTAATTATAGTCTGACTATACTTACATGTATTTTTTTGTCATTTGTATATATCTTTTGATTTTAAGTTACTCTTTTGTCAGATGGCTTGCTCAATTTCTGGTTGTTTTACTTTTTTCCTTATCCAAGAATACTAATCCTAAAGATATTAATCATTTTAAGTAATATATAATAAGACTGATTTGTTTTTCACAGGTTTATTCATTTTTAATTTTAACAACATTTGTAGCATTCTAATATTTAAGATTTTTATATAGGGTCAAAAAATCATTTTGAATTGTTCTCAGCTTTTTTGGAAGTAATAACCATGTACACACAGAAGAGATTAAATATATTCATATATTTTTTTCTATCTTGAACATTTACTTACACCTTAAATGTTGCAAGCCTGCAAATGTTATTGCATCAGTTGTTTTTCTTTTATTTGTATTATGTTTTAATTTTTCAATAGTCAAATGTAATATAAATATTTTGAGGGACAGAAATGGTTTAATAGTCTTTTAGAATAAGACTTTTATCACCAGCTTGTTTCCTAAATTATAGGATTTGGAACTTGTGTGTATTATAGGAACTTAATGTAAAGTTAACAGATTTGAATTAATGTAAAATCTTAAATTTATAATTCAATGTTTTTTTAAATAAAAATACTTTGTAACATACTTTAACTATGGTGTGGATGAGTGTGTATGTGGATGGATGAGAGAGATAGAGAGAGAGACAGACAGAGAGAGAGACAGAGACAGTAATTTGTATCTCCTTGTCGATCACTAATAAGATACTTAGGATCATATTCAGTTGTTTTTATGATAGAGACTTCCAGATGGCCAACTCTCTGTGATAGTTTTATGAAACAAACACTTCACCAACCCTAAGTTGTTTAGTTGCGAAGTCTTGTAAGTGCAAATCCAGTTCCCTGCCTGGTCTGAAAAGACTCAGTTTCGTTGGAGACAGACAGCAGGATAAAGTCCAGCCTCTTCATTACTGTGCACTAATTCAACCTGGAGTTGTAAAAATCTATTCCTCCCTCCTATCTTTCACCAGCATTCCTTGCCATTCAACACCCAGGGCAGAAATCTAGGAGGAGAAATTAAAACTCGCTTTGTTTCCTTTCTGGTGAATCTTTTTTCATTATAGAATCCCACTCACTTGTAAGAAAAAATAGCTCACGGATCCACTTTTGAAATTTATAAAAGTAATCTTTATTACAGTAAGCTTGTGTAAGTCCTAGAATATAGAACGATTGCAACTACATTTATCTTACATTTAATGTTGGCATTGTTTTTACGTTTATCTTTAGCTCATCTGGTGTATGTTTGGGTTCATGAAAAAATATGATTCTTAATTTATGTGCAAATTGTTGACTAATTTTTTCAGCTTCATTAGCTTAAAAGTTACCATTTCAGCATATATTTGAAATATTCACACATAAACTGATTTGATCTATGCCAGTAGAAATACAGTTTTTATCACTGTGGATTTATAGAATGTTTTATTTTATGAGAAGTTTTACAATACTTCTTTCTAACCCTTGTCCTTTAATATTTTATTGGCTTCTCATTCTATTTTCCCCAAAGAAATTTTGACTTTCTTAACAGAAAAAAAGATTAAAACTATTTTAGAGGGATTTAAACCTCCTATGTTTAAATATATACATATATATTAATTTGATGGATATTGTTATGTTTATGGCTTTTTGCCATCTGGGAATATTGTATAAAAATTAAGATTTTGCTTTGTATAACTAAAAGTAGATGCATAGAAAGAAACATTTTTTGTCTAGATAATGTAGAGGTAACAATGGCTATAGATCTTAGATATTTAATATTTCAAAATTTGAGTTATCCTTATGCTATTTTTTCTCTCATATATTGTATCAGAGAGTGGCTAGTAACTACCAAGACCACAAGTTGCCATACAATTGTGTTTCAGCTAGCTATATTAGTGCTTTGCCCTGGCATAAGTATCACCTCATTCTCTTTGGACTTCAGGATAATCATATCATCTGTAGAGAAGTGATGCTATTCTTTCCATTTCCAAAGCAGATTACTTATTTTTACTTACAAGATAGTTCTAAATAACTGTGAAAATTGCTTCATCTTAAAATTCTGATTTATTTACTTTTAGACATTTTTACTATATAACAATCTTTTTTAAAAATTAGGAATGGAGTTCATTCTTTTTAAGTTGTAATTAACATAATTAATTGATAATTGCTATGAACTTTATGCTAAGCATTTTCCATGAATAATTTCATTGAATTTCTACAACTCCATATATCAGGTATGATTATAATCCCAGTCATATGCATTCAGGTAGTATATTTTAGAGAATTAAGTCAAGTAGTACATTTAAAAGTAGATACTGAACAAAATAATGTTTCTCCTAATATTACATATTATTTCTTTTGGAGACATTTATAATCTTAATTTTTTGTGTCCTTCAACATTGACAATGTCCTTTTCTCTTTCTTTCTTTCTTTCTTTCTTTCTTTCTTTCTTTCTTTCTTTCTTTCTTTCTTTTTCTCTCTCTCTCTCTCTCTCTCTCTTTCTTTCTTTCTTTCTTTCTTTCTTTTTTGTCTTTTTGACACAGGATTTCATGATACAGTTTAGGCTGGATTTGAACTCATTTTGTAAACTGGGATAGTCTTGAACTCACAGTGATACTTATGCCTCAGTTTCTGAGTGCTAGGATTACAGGTATGTACCATCGTGCCTGGCCTCCTTTGACATTGCAATGAATACATGAAATAAATTTTATATTTTTCTTTAAATTCTTGCTATTGCCCTGACTAGCTGCTATCTATGTAGCACTGGATTTAAGTTGGTAGCACTTATTATGGTCTATTGGACTATATAACTATGTACTAGTCTTGTATTTGTTGTTATTTTGCCTGATTTTACAAGCAAGAGCTAAACTATGCATTAATCATGATCTCCATTCCCCTCCCTCCATGTTCCCTGCCCTCATTCCAATCTGTTATTTCTTTCTCATCATGCAGATTAAGATATACTTGTTCATATTATCAGCCACCCCCACACTTCCTGCCAAATTCAATGGTTGAGACGCCATTCTTCCTCACTAACATTCAGCAACCTTTCAGGCAGAAAATGAATTCTGCTATCTTGATATTCTGTCTTCATTTGGCATTGGACACAAAATTCTTTCATGGTTTCTTTCTCCCTCACAGGTTGTCTCTTTCCAAATGTCTGTTCTGGATCATCTGACTGTTCCTTATATCCAAATATGAAACATTTCTAAAATTCACTGCTTAAATCCTTATTTCTATGTGGCATACTTCCTTTTCTAAATAAGTTTCTTTAACATTTTTGTGGATCAGATACTTGGACACAGAATTCTCTGAGATTTTGTTGGTCTGAAAGGGTTGTGCATTTTATCATCACTTTGAAGTAGATTTCTATTAGGTACAAAATTCTAGATTGCCTTTTTTATTGCTGTTAAAAATCTTACTGCATTGTTTTATGAATTGCATAATTTTCTACCACTTTACTTGTCTTTGTTCCTCTGTATTAATTTCCCCCTTTTGATGTTTTATGGATTTCATATTTATGTTTGGTGCCCAACTGCTTTACCATGGGTTTGTTTGATATTTACTATGTTTTGGCTTCGAGTTCCTTGGGATTATATTTTGATATCTTTCTATATTTTGGGAACATTTGGACCATTGTTTCTTCAAATATTTCCTTTACCCATTCTTTGTTTTCTCTTAGGATTTCACTTATATATATACTGAATAATCAAATATTATCCAAGAGCTCTTGGATGGTCTTTTTGTTTCATGAATACTATTCTCTTTGGGTTTCAGCTTAATTGTTTAAAAATTAACTTATTTCTAGGTCATTTGTTCTTTTACTGCTTGTGGTAAATCTACTGATGAATCCATGAAAAAAAATTCTTTATCTCTGTGTTATATGTGCATGTTTTTATAGCACTTCCATTTCTTTCTTTCTCATTTTTCTGCTGAAATTTCTCAAATATTTACCCATATTTTCTTTTAAGGCCTCTGGTAAACTAGTCATAGTTATTTTAAATCCCATCCCTGATAATCTCAGCATTTGATTCATGTCTGAGTCTAGTTATAGTTTCTGTTTTATCTCTTAATGACGAGTTGTTTTTCTTTGTTTCATTTTATGTATCATAATTTTTTACCAAACACTGTAAATGATGTAGTAGAGACTGAAGTAAGCTGTACCTATCACTGAAAATGGTCACGCCTCTTTTCACACAGGACATTGGTGTGAAGAATTGACTTATTCTAGTCAGGAGTTGCATACTTTTCGCATTTTGTTGTTGCTATCACTACCTTGAGATTATCAAAGCACTGTGCCATTGTCTCATAATTAAAGTAGGGGTTGGACGCTGGAGAGTTTTATAGGTATTTCTGCTTCACACTTTTCCAGCTTTTAAAGATCCCTGATATGTGAGCCATGGAGATGACTCTTCCCAGGCTTCTCCTTTGTCCCATAATAAACCATGCTTGGTTGTTCGTTACTCAGTACGGGGTTAATGGTAGGGTATCTTTTGTTGGTCTACTCTAGTCTCAGACCCAACCTCACTCTTTATGATTCTAACTCTGAAATTTAGTGCTTGTGTAATGCTTTTTTTCCATTCTCTTCATAAAAGAGTTTATTTGTTGTCAGATTGTGGGAGAGAAAGAATTCCTTGTCCTTCCTTTGTTGGTAAAAGACTTCTGCTTAGCAGGGGTATAGGACCCTAAGACAGGAATAAGATCCTGCTATTATTCCATAGGTGGAAGATTTTTCTTACATCTTTTTCCAAGCAGCAGTGCTTTTCTCCAAAATACTAATTTGTCCTATGGTTTAGAAGATTTTACATTTATTCCCAAGAAAGAGACAGATTTTTTCTTCTATCCAGACCCTAGAATCACTCATTCTTTGCCTGTGGCCTCAGTAAAAATATTTGCTGCCCTCTTCCAGTAGCCATGGGTTAGGTCTGACGAAAGACTGTGTTACTAATTGAAAGATATCTTCCTTATATTGGTTGTATGTTTGCTTATTTTTTCAGAGCACCATTAATGGTACCATTACTTTAGAACCAAATTTAAAGTTTTGTACAATCAAATGTCATCCATAAGACTGTTTTAAGTGACTTAGAACCTATTTGTTGTGCAAATTCCACAACACTGCACAAACTGAAGTTATAAAGACCCTAACTGTGGTATCATGTAGAACCCAAGGCCTCACCATTTTTAGTCTCTTGGTCTTGCCTTCTTTTCCATCTGGATAATGGCTTTGCAATACTGTCTCTGGAAAATCTCATTCTATTATGGATAGCCCACACCATACACCCATGCAAACTTGTTTATGCTTATCATTTGTGGCAACCTTCTGTGGCAGTGAATCTTGATTGTCAATTTTAGTGACCTGAAAGAACTGGGAGATTATTAAACCACACTTTTGGATATGTCTGGCTGCGTCTTGTCACACTCTATCTGACTGATGGCTCCTTCCTCTTGTGTTCTTTCACTTGTTCTGCATCCTCTTATCCATGAAGAAGGCAGCTTTTCTGGGCACCTTTCCACCATTATGTTCTTGCCTTTGACCAGCTGACCATGGACTGAAACCTCTAAAACCATGAACCAAAATAAGCCATATTCTCCTTTAAATTGTGTAGGTCAGGTGTTTTTTCACCAGCAGTGGGAGAGCTGACCAATATACCTTGCAATCATGTGTTTATCATGTTTGTAATTCTTGAACTCACAAAAATGGCAATGAGGACAAAGTGATCTTGAGTGATAATCAAGGCATTTGTATAGACATCTGCTGCATCCATAAAACCATCAACTAATCCTGATAGCTTTAAATAATTGGGACTCAGAATTTGGAATGCTTACATTTTAGATTATCATGGTATTGCTAGGTTATATTGTGTCATCTATTTTTCATAATCTTCAGCTATGTCTCATTAACCTACACAATCTAGTATTATAGTCATGATTACAATTGTCTTTTGGGGACAGACACAGTGAGATGCCAGTGAAAATGATCATCATGTCTGCCTGAGTCCTCTGCTAGGGTAGTGTTGATTTTGTGTCCTGAGCAGAAAAAGGAAAAAGATTGTACCTCTCTGGAACCAAGATGAACCACCCATGACCTCATAACAGGCCATGGTGTGAGGAGTTCCCTGGATGATGGCTTTGTGCTATTGTTTCTGGAAAATTTCCTTCTATGATGGTTACCCCATGCCATACACACATGCATGGCATGGTGATATGGAGCACTCTAAGACCAGTGTCTGTCTGTGTTCCTGAGCTTTGGCAGCTAAGTGAGTCATGAATGCAGAGGTGTCAGGTGGAGGTCAGCCTTCTAAGCCCGGTTGGAAGAGTATCCTCTGCAAATGGCTAGCATGCCTCATACTCAGTTACGCTGTTAAGATGCTGTCATTATAGACTGTTCTTGGAAGGATACCAAGACTCCAACCTTTGGGTTGAGCTAGCCAAAATGTTACTTAAAATGAATAAATTTAAAGCAATTTAAATCCTTGTCTCTTTCAGGACTCAGGAAACAGCTGTCCTACTGAACAGATGCTCCAAACCACAACTCATGTGCCAGGCCTCATTGTGGCAGCTTCTTACCAGAAGGCCCCTCAGAGTAGGGGCACGGAGCCCTCGGTATGATGACACAGGGAGAGGCACTTGAGGAGGAGGACTGGCACTCGCTAGATGGAAAGGCAACCTGGTGTCACCAGGATAGTGATTGGAATAATTTATTCTTGCTTGCCAGTATCAACTCACAAAATAATGAAGACAGAAAAGACAAAAGAGGAGTGCCAAGCAGGAAATGTTACCAATCCAAGCAAAAAGAACAGCCTCTCTGGCATTCAGAGACCCAGCCTCTTTCTTTAAGGAGCTAGCCTTGGGGACAACTGAGAAAGGAGCAGCTCAAGTATGTGGAATATACCTGGTGAGGCATGAGTTCCACCTTATAGGGGCTGAATTTAAACAAATGGCTGCCAGATGTACAAGTGGTGTTCCCACCAGTGGAGCCTGCAACATGACTGCTAAGGAGCTTTGGGCACTGGTCCACATATACCTTGCCGCTGTGGATTTTTATGGCTTGGAAAACCATTCATCCTACATTAGGCCTCAGAACAGCCTGGGCAGATTGTCAATGGAAAATTTTAACTGAAGCCAAATATCTTCTCCATCAGTTGGGGATGTTGGAGTGGGCTTATCAGGCAACAGCAGATGGTGTGTAGTGTGATGACTGGGAAAGTCTGGAGAAAGTAGAAAGGAGTCCTGAGGCCATCCAGTTGTTTCTCAGGGGTGAGCGGGTGGAGCTGATGAAAAATATAAATTCTCTTTACTGACAAGGATGGTTAATCTTAAAACAATACAGTGAGCAATGCATGCCCTGGATTTAAAAGATGCTCACATAGTGATGTCCCAGGAATTATCCACAAACAGTAAAGAAATGGCCCAAGTATTGGAACTCATTACAGAATCTTGTTCTTTGATCGGCTGAAGAAACCACAGCCTGTGTACTTGCTAAGATGTTTCACTGAAGAGGATACTCACCAATTCCCCTTTCTCCCATGAGTTGTCTTGGCCTCTTCTAGTAGGTGTTTCTTCCCATCTGCACTGTCTCTGGGAGGTCTTATGCCCCGAGAGAATTCCCCTCATTAGGCAGGCCTGCTGAAGTGCTTCCTGAAGAAAAGTTGGAGGATCGCTTGCTATCACATCTTCCTTGGTTACCTCCCAAATCCCCAAACTCACTGCAAAGAGAAAAGGTCTGGGAGAGCTGATAGAACCTTCCACTCTTGCTCCTCCTTACCCAACCATCCTCTCCTATGACCCTAAGTTGATAAAGATCACCATGGTCAACAAGAAAATAGATTATGGGAAACTTGAGGATGCCAAGATTTATCCATCTTACATGGGTAGCAGGAGATAGAATGAAGTTGCTTTTAATTACTTACCATGGGTTGGGCCTCAGTTCAATTGTGATCCACACATACTCTGGGTTTCCCTGCTCTCACCTTTCCCTGGGCTGCTTTCCCAGATGTAAGCACTGTGACCTGTATCTCACATGTCCTGCTTGCCTCACATCTATTTGCCACATGACAGGGTGACATTGCATATGAAGTAATTTCATGTTGCCGCTAAATCGCTCCAAAGGTTTCTCATCATATATTATAAAAGTTTCAAAGCCTTTACCATTTTTTCCTCCCATGTTGTCTTCTATCATTTTTCTCCTTTGCTCTTACTGCTGAGTTTATGTTCCTTCTTGCTTTTCGTGTATCAGTCATATTCTTGTCTTAAGTCCTTTGTGATGCCTGTTCTCTTTCCTACGCATTTCTGTGTTCTTCCCCAGCACCCTTTGTTCAATAACTCTCCTCCTGCCCAGTACCCAGCCTACTTCATTTGTTTTCTTACCACTTTATGCAGACAGCATGTCTTTATTTCTTACTTATCTTTCACAGGAGTGTAAACATGGGAAGGTCTTGGTTTTATTTACTGTGCCTGAGAAGCCTCACAGAGGGTAGGAGCTCTGAGCGTATTGTTGAACCTAATGAGTCAGGACTCACAATCAATATTTAGCAAAGGCAAATGTTACTTTCAGAGAAGGGGTTTATGATATGAATGTCTGCCATTTTATCAGTGCATTTACCATTGTTATTATAAGTCTATGATTAAAATCAAATAATCAGATTTTATATGTTTGGCATGGAGTGCAAGAGTGATAATTTCTGAGTATCATAGTGCATTTGATCATTTCTGTTGCTCTACTGAACATTTCTGGAGCTCAATCGATGTTTAGTTTCAACAGGAATTGGGGAATGACCACAGCTGTGTTTCACTCCTTTTCTGTGTCAAGATGTCTAACTGGAGCTGGAGCAGCCATCTAGTTACTAAGTTTTGCTTTTTCTATCTCCTGATTTAACCCCTGATCTTGATTTGTGTTTGTATTTAAAACCATCTAAAACTCATACAGTAATTTTAGAAAACGTTTCTGAACATTTACATATTTCATGTTGAAATTATCTTAACATCCCTGCCCTCGTGCATACAGTTTATTTTTAATAGTCTCTGTGTTCACTTGCTGCCTCACATCATTACTGAAGGGGAACATGCCCTTAAACTACAGATCCAGGAGGGCAGAAATGAAAGCAGTGTAATTGGTTTTCAGGATAACAAAATTGTCTTTAATTTATGATCGGCATCTCAGCTTTCATTTAATGAATATTAATTTTAGATCTTACTTGAGCTGAATAAAAGGAGGATCTTTGCAACGAAGACAGAATGTAAAAACTCATGAAGTTTCAAGACACTTCTCTTCAGTTACTTCTTCAGTAACGTCCATAAAGCTGTCTGCCATCTCCGTAACAACCTGGTGTTATAATTCCCCCTGGGTGGTTATGGTTATCTGCAACAAGATTGTGAAATCTTTATTTTGCCCAAGATGCCTTTTTAATCTGTGCTTATAATTTCATTTTATTTGACTATCTTATATAAGTAAATGATAAGGCAGTACCCATATCTCCCATATGTCTTATAGTTTGATTTTATCTGAAAAAATTATAAATACTATCAGTATACTCTGGTAGGCAATAGGTATTTCTCTGTGATATTGTTTGTTTATTGTGTTTGTTTATTTTCAGTACTGACACAAGAACCCAAGTGTGCTATCTCACTGAACTCTATTCCCAGTCTTTATTTTTGAGACAAGGTCTTGCTAAGTTTCCCAGGATGCACTAGAACTTGGAATCTGCCTGCTTTTGCCTTTCTCACTACTGGGATTACAGGCATGCATTATAGTACTTGTTACTGGTTTTCTGAACACTAATGGCAAGTGGCAAAGGAATGTATGTGTGTGATTTCTTAATTATTTGATATTTACATCACTTTTGTGTCATTGTCAATGTCACCTGCACGACAGTGGTTAAAAATATTTTCCATTTTATAAATCCCCTTTTTTCAATGAAATTCATTATGTTGCTGGTTAAGGGGTCTCCAAATATCTCTCAGCACGAAGCAAAAGAGAGACATAATAGAAATCATCACTAGTCTGTTGAGCTGTCAAACTTTTCAAGGTTGAAAATTGCTGGGTGTTATATCAGTCCGTTGACAACCTGCTTAGTTAATTTTTCCTTTTCTAGAATCAGAATTATCAGAAAAATCTTACTAAAACATTCCTATAATACTCACTGTTATATCTGATAATTTAAAAAATGGGGTAAACTTATTGTCTTTTTCCCTCTTCAAAATATTTGGAAAATAATGCTTTATTGCTTTAAATCAATTTTTTGGGGGGGGAATACCAGGAATTGAACTCACAACCTCGTGCTTGCCAGGCAGATGCTTATGCTGCTGAGCTAAATCCCCAGTCCTCAAAATTGTTTTAACTCAAAATAATTGTTGCTTTAAGTCAAAATAATTATTAAGTAACAATGAAGAAAGTATTTTAATTGACATGTTAAAAGTGGAAACATATAAAATGACCAATTAAAACCACAAAGGATAGACAAGGAATGGAAGACAAAAATAGGAAAAAAGTAGCAATAACAACAGTAACAATATATAGGTAAATATTAACTACATTATGTTGATAATTACTGTGAATGTCAGTGGTCTAAATGTACCCATTTAAAGACAGACATTGTTGAAGTGCAAGAAACCCAATTATGTATTGTCTACAAGATATCAACTTTAAATAAGGCATATGTAGTTTAAAAATAAAACAATAGCTTTATACCATGTTAATGTAAAGAGAATGCCCTTACCTATACGAAGGTTAGACAGAACAGATTTCTAAAACAAGGAAAGTTATTAAGGAGAAAGAAGTGCATTGCACAGTGACAAAGTAGCCCCTTTTCCCATGTATATCAATCCTTAATGCAAATGTACATACCAGCAAAACATTAAAATACACCAGGCAAGAGCTGACATAATTGAAAGGAAGAATGGATGATCCCACCACTATACTCCAATTCTTCCACATTCCCGTGTGACAAATAGATCCAGCAGGCAGAAAATCAGTGAAGATATAGCTGAACTGAACAATATCATCAATCAACTGGATATAATTGACATGAATAAACTACTTCAGCCAGCAACAACAGCAGAATAGAATTCTTCTCAAGATCACATGGAACATTTGCCAACATAGACCACATTCTGGGCCATAAGACACATTTTAACAAATTTCAAATGACAGAAATCATGCAATATATGCTCAGACTACAATGGAATTAAATTAGAAATGAGTAACATAATAGATAGCTAGGAAATTCCAGAATACCTGGAGATTAAATGCACTAGGGAATAATACATGGATTAGTAAAGAAATCTCAAGAGAACCTTAACGAGATTTTGAACTAAATGAAAATATAACTTATGAAAATTTGTGGACTTTAGTAGAAGCAATTCTTAGGGGGGAATTTATAAGAAAGAATATGTAAAACAATTAATCTACGCTTTCATTTTAGAAAAGTAAAGAAGAACAAATAAAGCTCAGAGAAAGCAGAAATAAAGAAATGATAAAATCCTAGTACAGAAATCTGTGAAAGTGAAAATAGGAAGTCAATAGAGCATATCAATAAAACCAAATTCTCTCTCTCTGAAAATGTCAGTAAGACTACTCTCCAGCCAGTAAACCAAGAAAAAAGAGAGGACACTAATTAATAATGGGAGAGATGGAACAGGGAACATCACTTCAGACCTCACATATAATAAAAAAATAAACAGGGAACATTATAAATGATTCTATGCCTATAAATTTGATAGCCACATAAATAGGCCAAAGTTTTGCAAAAAAAATTCCAAAACTCACACAAAAGTATAGAATCTTATATTTGTTAAAGAAATTGAATTAATAGTGAATAACTTCAAAATTTATAATTCCAGGTCTATGCTGTTTTCATCAATAAAATATACCAAACATTTAAGGTAGAAACTATGCCAATCCTTTTCTATTTTTTCCAGAACTTGGGAGCAGAGGGAATACTTATTGTCTTATTCTTTGGGGCCAGAATTACCTTAATATCAGAGTAAACAATGACATTTCAAGTAAAATACATGTATATAGCAAGATTGCATGATTCAAGGTTAATTTGCAACTTTAATAACTTTCCAATGCATCAGCAATAAATAACTAGAGTTTTAAATTAAGTATACATTATCATTTATATTAGCATCCAAAATACTTAGGTGTAAATCTAACAATGTATATAAAAGGTTTTTATGAGGAAAACCACAGAATTCTGAAGAACTAAATAAATGGAGAGCTATTTCATATTACTGACAGCAGAATTTAATAGTGTCAAAAGTGTCAGTTCTTTGCAATTTGATTTACAAAGCCAATACACTCTTAATCAAAATCCCAGACAGTCACTTTGTGGATCTCAAGCGACTGATTCTAAAGTTTATATGGGGAGGCAGAAGACTCGGAATTGCCAACTCAATATTGAAAGAACAAAGTTGGCAATGAATGCTACACCACATCAAGACTTACTATTAATTGCCAGTAAACCAAACAGTATAGCATTGGTAAAAGAACAGACAAATAGATGAATGGACAGGAATAGAAGACTTAGAAAGAGACTCACAGAAACATGAGCAGTTGATCTCTGACAAAGTATCAAACGCAATTTTAGACCAATGATGGTCTTTTCAACAGGTGGTACTGTATGAACGGCACATCTTCTTGTAAACAGCAATGAATACACGCAGCACCTGCCTGGCCAGTGCCAGGTCCCGAGTTTGGCTCCTGATACCTGCCCCCCCCCACACTACAAAAGAAAATAAGAAATCAGACCTTTCAAAAATCATCTCAAAATGAATCACAGATGTAAATGTAAAATGCACAGCTATAAAACTCTTAGAAGACAACATTGCGAAAAAACCTCAATGACTTTGGATAGTTCAATGACTTTTTAAAAATGTAACACCAAATTTACAATTCCGGGAAGAAAAAAGTGACAAATTGGGCTTTGTTAAATTAAAAATTTGTAGCAGTTTGAAAAGACAAGACACTTGAAAAGAATACTTCCAATAAAGGACTTCTTTGTGATGTATATATAGAAAACTTAAATTTCAAGAAGAAATAAATGAGAAACCTAATTTAAAGATGGACAAGAATATACAGACGGCAAATAAACTTATGAAAGATGTTCAACATCATGTCATTAAAAAATTATCAGTCAAGTGAAAATAATGAAATACCTCTACACACCTATTAAAATCACCAAAATCCAAAACAATGATACCAACTGCTAACAAGAATGTGGAGAAAAGAAACTCTCCTTCATGGTTGGTGAGATGCAAAGTGGTCAGTCACTTTGGAAGACATTAGGGCAATTTCTTAAACACCTAGGCATATTGTTACCATGTAATTCAGTAATTTTCCTCCTTTGTGTTTACCAAAAAAATGGAACAATTACATTTGCAAAAAAACTTGTGCATACATTCATAACTCATAATTTATTATTTGTAATTGCCAAAACTTGGATGCAACTAAAGTGCTCTTTAATAGATAATATTCTGTGGTACATGCTCAAAATGAAATATTATTCAGTGTTAAGGTTCCTCAGTATCAAGCTGTAAAATGACAAAGAAGAAGCTTAAATGTATATTACTATGTGGAAGAAGCTTAAATGTATATTACTATGTGGAAGAAGCCTAGCTGAAAATTTGTGTGATTCCAACAATATTTATTTTAGAAAAGAAGAAGTTATGAAGATAATAATAAAAAAAATACCTCCTGGGGGTGGTGGTGGGGAGTTGAGTATGTAGGGCACAGGAGACTCCTAGGAAAGTCACATTATACAAGGTATCGTATAATACTGCAATGGTAAATTCAGTTTAAAACACTATGTCTGTCAGGACCCATAGAATGGACAACACCAAGTGTGAGCTGTAACGTAAACTGCAGGCTTTGGTGATAAAATTCTCCAGTGTAAGTTTAGCGATTGTAACAAACACACCACTGTCACGCAGAATGTTGACTGTGGTTAAGATGACAGCTCTTTGTACTTTGTGCTCAATTTGGTTGAGACTTGAAATCTAAAACGGCTCTAAAAATTAGTCTTTTACAAAATGGTACAGTGAATTCTCAAAGCACTTTTGCAGAACAGGTTTTGAGGTTAATTGCTTCTTATTGCCAGCTGCTGAACATATGGGGTATGTGTGTTGGAGGGAGGAAGACCACTGAGTTTTTCTGACTAGAATCTTTTTTTTTTTTTACTGGTAGGCTGTATTAGCGAGTCCTCTGCAGTGCTATGGTAGCATCAGACTGACGGTATTCAGATCCCAGTTTCACTGTTCACTTGCTGAATGACTTTAGAAAATTTTCTTAAATATTATATTTCTGAGATAGACAATTTTACAGGAAAATACATACCTTTTTTTTTTTTTTTTTTTTTTTTGGGTTGTGGTGAAACACTAATCCATTTGCAGTCCAGGGTAGTTTCCCTTACTACGGATGTCACCAATGAAGAAGCAAATGAGATTGCCTTAGGAAAATAGACCTATTGTTTAGACAAGTCTATGCAAATCCCTAATGGATGTCCATTGCTTGATTATATTTAATCATCCTAAAGCATGTTTTCTACCTTTTAATTAGACTCATTTACCCATCCTTAAAGATTTATTTGTTGCATAAAATTTTAGACTTCTTATGTGGCCCCAAAAGGTGGGGCAAGAGGAAGTTTTTAGTTTGCTATAAGGAAGGACTTCCCGAGAATAAAACTAATTAATTCTCAGTGGCTCTGGAGCAGTGTCCTTCGATTTTCTGAACCTGGGCATCTTCACTTATAAAATCAGAAATGTAAGACCAATCTTACAGCAGGGCTGCAAAGACTAAATAAGATTCAGAGTGCCAAGTTCTAACTGAAAATATGAGTTCTCTTGCAAATGCATGTGATTCTCCTCCCTTCCTCTTATCTGTAAAGAACAAATCTCAGTTTCCCACCTGTCCTAAACACTTGTATTTGGCAAGGAGCTATGCATTCCATGTAGAAAATCCCCCTTTCTCTTACATTCACCTTTTGTTTCAAAGGGAACTTATTTTAACAAAGCCAGGGTAAATATAAAAATAGAAACATATACCTGAGGGTAGAATTTTGTTAGAAGCATATAAATATTCCACTGTTATCCCAACTGCTCAGAGAGAGAGAAAGAATTGAAAGACAAAGATAAATACAGCGTTTCACTATCAAAAAGGGAAACAAGCACAGTATTTCTTTCCAGCAGGTGTGCGGGGAAATGAATGGGAAAACAGTCAGTGAATGGAGGCCTGAGACAGAAAAGTGAAACTCCTGTGCCTGCTTCCTGAGTCTGCCCTGGAGTGAGACCATGTCCTCCTGGCTACGATGAAAATTAATATTTGAAATCACCATAAGGAAAGAATCAACAGCATTTGCAGTCAATAAGCCGAGATTGTAATTATTACACTGTCACCAGCAATGTGGCCGTCAGCAATTTCACGTGTGAGACTGAATTTCATTATCTGTGGAAAGAGGAATTGTGTTTACTTCACAATGTTCTCAAGAGGAGTACGTAAAACAATGCATATGAATAAAAAGATGTTTGCTGACTACAAATCAGTAAAAGAGATTGTTAGAACACACCAGGGCCCAAGTGAAAGAACGTTCTAATTTCCTAATGCTTTATACACCTACAATGGAAAACTCAATTCTGAGATCAGCACCAGTCAAAATATAGCCAATATCCAATGCAAACAGTTCATTACAAAATATCTATTATTTTAAGTTTATAATTTCTTTGTCAAGAAGAATGTTTTACGTAAATATTGATATGCATTTACAGATTGTTAATAAGGAAGCAAATAGGAAAAAGGTCCATTTTACACTGTTTCCAGGGAACAATATCTTTTATTTGCAATGGGGATGTTTAGTGAGAACATGTGATTACCCCTTGTTATCTACTCCCTTAATTTAGAGAGTTCTTTGCTATCAACTTTAAATCCTTTCAGGAAATATGTACAGATCTACAGTTGATTTATTTATGATATCCCTTAAAATTGTACCAGATAGAGCAGCATATTAGTAACATACTTATCACAGCTTCCTCCTCTAGAGCCACAGCAGACATTACTAATCAATACAGGAATCTTTAGCCTCAGAATCCTTCATAACCAAGTGTTTGAAGAATCCACTCTCAACACAGATGGATTAGATGAGCAAATGAAACCTATATGTCATCTTGCTAATGGGAAAAAGAAAACGCACAGAAAGTTAATAGGGTTTACTCTCAACTCTTTGAGAGATTTTAGACATATCACACAAGATATCGGAAGTCTCACTTTTTACATCTGCAAAACAATAGAACTGTGGTGTTTTTGTGATTTGGCTGGCTTGCATTATGTCTCCTGTCATTTCCTTTCCTGTATATTTCTGGTCAGCACTGGCAAGCAGAGAGATTCCTGTGAGGGGTTAGGAGAGCAGAAGCAAGGGGAGCTCTGCTGCAGATCACACAGAACCTCACTGATTTGCAACACACCTTGCTAGTGGGAGCCAGCAGATGGGTCTCAGCAACCCCTCCACCTTGCTGGATCTTCTCGCCTCTCCAAGTCCTAGGCCACGGGCACGCGCTTAGCTCTGTGGCAAAGAGCCCAGCTTCTGTGAGCATCCTCATCTGTAAGTTCTGAGGCGAGAAAAACTGACGTGGGTTTCATACCCCCTCTGCTCATGATTGTAGACTTCCAGCTGGTCTCATTCTCACCCATGCCCACCCATCTTCCCTTCCCTGTCCTATGTCCTGTGAACTTCCAACTCCAGTATCAGTCATGAAAACTTCAATTTGACAGAGGACAAAACCTGACCCAGGTGGCACCAAAGCAAGCCCCTGTCACAAATCCATACGTACCCTAACAGTGGTGCTTCTGGGATTGAATCCTGACTGACACTAGAATTAGAATCACGTGTTCTACGATTCCTTCCTGTTGCTCTTCCTTGGGGCCCAAATTAGCAGCGTGGTTGGAAGCCCAGGCTTTGCAATTGAGGTTAACTTAGCTTCATGTGTCTTTAGGCAAGTGTTATACTTCTTTAACATTCAGATTTTTAAAATCTGAAATAGAGAGGTAATAATATATATCCCTACCATAATTCATAATGAATATTAAAGGGAATCATAGAACACTTAGAATAGTACCCAGTATTCAACAAATGGTAGTACAGATTTTTAGTCTTGCTACATTTTGAATTAGCAGAGAGTGCTAAAATACTAAATCCAGACATCTCCTTAATTAGGTTAGCTGTGAATACGCTGCATGTAAGGAAAAATTTTAAAAAAATTATTGACAAAAAGTGTATTGCTTATATTTCCACTTTATTGTTTTTTCCTTTAAACTATGATTTGATGTTTGATTTATAGATTCTATTTTGATTTTTTATTGGTACATTTCAGATATATGTTTCTATGTTATTATTGGTAACAATCATCATAGGAAATCTGTACCTGTAAATGATATATCTTGCTTCTTTTTTATTTAAATCAAGTTATCTGCTTTTCATTGTGAAGTAAAACATTTATTTCTTGGTGAGTTCTCTCTTTTGCTTTTGTAAATCTATGTATGTCAGAGTGCAAACTGTATCAGTAGTGGAAGGTGCACCTGGAGAACTACGTGGTCCTGGATTCACTGCTTTGTGCAGGTAACTCAAACAAAGGCATTAGCAAAAGCTTCCTCATCCATGAAATGAGGGTAATCCTTAGGCAGGGGATTTAGCTCAGCGGCGCAAGTGCCTACCTGGCAAGTGCGAGGTAACGAGTTCTATCCCTGGTACCAAAAATAAATAAATAAATAAGAAGGAAGAAGAAGAAGAAGAAGAAGAAGAAGAAGAAGAAGAAGAAGAAGAAGAAGAAGAAGAAGAAGAAGAAGAAGAAAGAAGAAGAAGGTAATACTTTCTGTGACTACTTGCCTTGAAGGGTTGCTTGAGGTTAAATCTGGAAGATCTCCAGAAACTCCCAAACACTACACGAATATGTAGTGGTGTCTCGATTACTGGATGTGTTCTTGTTGAAGTCCAATTTGAACTGGTGTCTTGGCTCTGTTCAATCAGATAATGATACTATTTATTTTTTACTTTATTGTTGTGATTTGGGAAGCAAATAAAAAAGTCTAAAGGAGATCAAGTCTTGCTCCAGCTTCCTGAAATGATAGTAACCTAATGCATTTTGTTCATTGATCATTTGACCATTTGGAAGATATGGAGGGAAAAACAGAACTCTCACATTTTCCTATTATACTTATTTCATATAGTAGATATTTATTTTAAGTAAATTATCACTCAATGCTAACACTGAAAGGAAGAGTAGATGTACAAATGTTTATAATTTACAACATTTGGAAGCAAATGTCTATTTACAGAAAACCCTAATTATGACAATCTATTTCTTTCTCATAATGGACATTTGCATATGACTTTTAATTTTTATCACATCATTTACTGCAAATGAGCTGGCATATTTAATTGAAGTCCAAGTTACATAGTTTAGTCAAGACTTGATATTTCATGGAAAAGAATAAAAATAGAAAATGAAAGACACGACGCATGTATTGCATGTGTCACTCGGGGAAGCTGATCACAAATCTGGGGAGAGATGAGAAATTAGAACAAATCAGATTCTTGGTGCCATTTTTTATCAGCATGCACCATTTTAGGTAGTAACATTAGATAACGAGAGGAAAAGTGATTTTCCTGGAACAGTCAGCAATATTGTAGAGAGGAAGTCTACTCTCAGAAGCAGGAAAGGAGGTATTTCAGGGGGGAAAAAAGGTTTCAGATAATTTCTCATGTTCACAGTTGAAACATGTTAGATTTTTTTTTCACTATCAGATCAATATTTGTTTGCTTCTACTAAGCCCACGGAGCATATAATCAAAATCTGTTTGCTTTTACCCAGACAATAGGGCATGTAAGTCTCCAGTTTAATACCTTGCCTGGTAGGGACCCATCTATTCCAGACCTCTCTAATATCTTCCTCCCAACCCCTGGGTTACTTTCTCATAATGAAGATTCAGTTTATCACATTTAAATGTGATTTCTGATTTGTTGTTCCTTTATATAGGGACATTATGGGTTGTAGTTTATTGCTTTTAAAATATTTTATTTCAAATAGTTGTTTAATTCTCAGAGATTTTTAAAAAATGATTTTTTCAAATTTGTGAAATGTAACACACATTCAAAAAGTAAATAGAGAATAAATGTTCAGTACACTGAATACCTAAAATAAACATGTGGATAACCACTACCCACATGTTTTTAAAAAGTGAAAATATTGCGTCTCAGAACTTCTTTATATGTGAGTCTCCCGGAAATCGAGTTGTTCATGATAACAATTTTTATCTTCCATTCATATCATTTGTCATTTTTTCCAGCTTTCTTGAGATGCATAGAAACTAATTTATTATACTGACTAGTAACTTAGGTTTCTTGGGGCCATATTTAAGTGATATGAAACCTAAGTAGAAATTCCGAGATTGGCACTGGCCGATGATCTGGCTAGTATGGAAATTTAGGAAATTACAGAATCCTGTTAGTACTCTGGATTAGCAGTGACCCATGCCTGATTTACTTCAGTATCAGTACTTTTTGCTCATTGACTGTAACATTTTTATTCTTTCACTGAATGAGCATTTACCAATTAATAAATGGACTCATCCAAAAAGTGACAGAACTGGAGAGATGAAGTATACACACGTACAACTTTACGTTTTATTTATTTTTACACAATACTGTAGTAATGAAGTAATGGGATAGGCAATAAACGCTTGGACTTTTCTGATGAGGCAGGATGGAGGAAAAAGCGCTGATTTACGGCTGGACTGAAAATACTTGATCTTTATCTCTGGGAACCCCTGCATGCCTGGTTTTACTTTTAGCCCCTTAACTGCAGTGGTATTTATGACGTGCTTCTTAAGATCCAACCCCCACTGGTGACCTCCAGGGTCAGTTTCTTTACTGATGGCTTGCAACTGGCCTAACCAGTTTGATAACCAGTCTTGATTATAGAAAGAGCCACTGAGGGCTTGGGAGGGGGTGCATTTACCCAGATTCCTTGCACAGATCTGGTTCAAACCAGAGACTCAGTCAGTCCCTGGTACACAGAGACAAGGCCCCAGGAGCTTGTGTCGTGCAGATGTCTGTCCAACCTCCAGTGCTTGTTGGCGTTTTATTTCTCCTCCTATCCTGCATCATTTGCCTTTAAGTAAAACTTCACATGAAGACAGTCGGTGGAGGCCAGGGAGTACATTTCAGAATACTCAAACTGGGGAATACCATATGGTCGGTGACCCAGATGGGAGATTTAGATTGACCCTTCTCCCTGTGTAATTAGATTTAACAGCCACGGCATTGTTTAGAAGAAAGATGAGGTAAGGGGTGTGGTGGGAGGACGAAAACATTGTTTGCAACCAGCTTTTGACCCCTCTGTCCCAGGATGATGTCACTGATGGGCGGAAAGGCATTGTAGAGCCTCGCCAGCAGAGGTAGCAAACTGGGTAACAAAAGAGGTTTCAACTGGGTTTAAATGTTAGCCAATAGGAGCCCTGCTTGCTCCTTTCTGCTCTAACTAAAGTGAGGAGAGGCAGAGGGAAAGTGCTAACCATGTTGCTAGGGCTTGCGTCTGTCTGGAAAGGGAGGAATGGAGTGCCCACAGGGACCTGGGTAGACACTTGCTTTGGATTGGAATCCATCAGTTGTTAAGGAGTTAAACCACTTCTGAGTGCCTAAACCACTTTGTGACTCTCTTTGCAATTGTTTTTCAATTGAAAATTGAGTTTTTTGGGGGAAAGGTGATTTCACATTGGTCTTACTCAGATTCCTGGACTGGCTGACAGTTCCACAGCACTGTGGTTGGAGGGACAAAGTAGCCCTGGGATAACTTGTATAAACGAAAGACTGTGCTAAGTGCCCTGCAAAGGTTTGGACTTGCTGGACTCCTTTCTTAGACATTAGCTGAACACTCCAGAATTAACAAAATGTTGAAGATGCTGGAAACTTGACACAGTTATATAATGATACTGCCTCATGCCGTGACTCAGATGGCATTCGTGTTTGTGAATAAGGAAGAAGCAACCGCTTGGGCACCTATGTTGTGAAGAAGGCAGCATGACATGAGGGACACTGGCACACATCTTCCTGCTCACCTTCCAGAAATGAGATATAATGGGAGGTAGGAGAGAGAGTAGGCTTTGCAAAGTAAGCGAAAGAATAAGCATTTAAGTTAGGAAATAAACCTCGTAACAATTGAACGGGGTAAAAATTTTTCTATGGCTGATGAAGAATGGTATGAAAAGGAGGAGACAGAGTAGGTACTAAAATGTTAATGATTAGCTGGGAAGGATTATAAAAACTCCAACACCAACTTCTCAAGAATATGAAAGGGCCAAGATGGATTCATTCAATTATGGTAGATTTGATGGATTGCAGATTTGAGTATGACACAAAAGAAGACTGGAGAAGCTCTTCAGAGCCTACGTCAGTGGTGGCATGTTGTTTTTCTTTTAAGACAAAAGATGCTAACGTGTGAATTATTTTTTCTAAACTAAAACTTTGGTATTCAGGTTTCATTGTGGTGTTGGCACTTCGTGAGAAGCAAGCGGGTTTTGGATTCTACTTTGGGCACTACTCTATGAAAGGTTCCTGAGCAGATGGCACTGTGATTCATAGGGGAAGGGGAGCTGAGACGCTTGACACCTTGCCTCAGCACTCCCCAGCCTGGAGTTAAGGCCATTTACATTGATATGGGTCAACTGGTCTGTGGGTTTCGAAGGAAGGAATTTTATTAAGATTGCTGGTCACTCTTAATTACAGTGTAATTAAATTAGAAGGATATAGTGATGTAAATGGCAAAGGAAAGTATGCTTCAAAGTGGGGATCTATGAATACAATGGCCAGTGTTGTTGGTTGTCCTCTTGCTTTCCTGAGAATGTTATCTTTGCTATGAATGTGACTCCCAATGAAAGCTCTTCATTTATCTAAATCATCGGGAACCGGATTCTGCCAAGTTTTCTTCTCCTCCTGTTTTAATTTAGCATGGTGAAGAAGAAACTTTTAGAATTTCCTGAGCCCACTCAAGTGGCTAATTTAAAACAAAATAGGGTATTCTGGAAAGCGTACAAAAACATTGGTCTTCATTATAGATCTAATACTCGGTGAAATTAGCAACTGCAAATTCCAAAGGCCTAGATGATACCCACAGCAAAGATGCTACTCTGTAGGTGATAAGAGAACTGAGTAAAGCGGTGAAGATTTTGGAAGTTTCTGCCACCTGGAGTTAGTGACGGGAGCTTCTGGTAAAAGTCTATTACTGCCACCCAGCGGCAACAGCTGGGATATAGGACGGGAAGAGCAGCAGTGTGATTTGGACAAGGGGCCTTGGGTTCTCTATTATGACAAATCTTATGGACTTGAAATGGAAATTAAAGTGGGAAATGCTGATGCCTGCTAAAAGTGTTCTTTTTTCTGTTTTCCAAAGGGACATGGACCTAGAAATCAGAGCCCTCACCTCTGTACAAGTGGTACACAGCAGGAGTAATGAGCCCATAGAAGCAGTTGAGCAATATAATTTAGGAAAACAAAATGATGTATCCATTTATCTCCCTCAGGCTTGTATTGTGACTAAAAATTGCTGGTTTTATCGGAAATCTAGGAGGCTCAGTATAGTCATAGGCCATGTTGAGGTGACCCGAGCCAGCCAGTAGCTGGAAAGTGACTCTGTGGTGGATACCAATGGGTGTTTAGTGGGTTCCAAATTCATCTGGACTTGGATTTGCACATATGATAGCTGAAGCAGATTCTTATAACTCCATGGAGGCCTCAGGAAAAAATTTATTTCAGTTTGGACTTCTTGCTTGTATACAATCTCATTAATTAA
This sequence comes from Dolichotis patagonum, assembly GCA_004027295.1. Taxonomy (NCBI): domain Eukaryota; kingdom Metazoa; phylum Chordata; class Mammalia; order Rodentia; family Caviidae; genus Dolichotis; species Dolichotis patagonum. The sequence goes on from PVJX010002001.1 coordinate 52,241, forward strand.
TCAGTTATTGGAGATGCATGTTGACATGGGTTAAAAAGCGTCATACACCAGGAGGTTTACTACCTATAAATCAGTGGACTTCCTGAAATGTAGAATGAAATTTAGAATGAATTTAGAATGAAATTTAGAATTTACTAAATTGGAGGTGTGAACAGACTGAAGAGATGACTTTCACAATTGAATAAATGTATGTTAAAATATCAAGGAAATGAAGGGTTTTCAGAAGTTTGTTGAGATGTTGTGGGAAAGATAAGAAAGGAGACAGGGACTCCCATAAATATTTTCTCTTCCAGAGGTTTTTTTTCCATCTCTAGCTGATAATACCGTGCCAGGACTTGGTTTGCATGTAAGAGTTTCAGAAAAGGAATCAATTGCTAAACATGACACCATGCTGCAATCCTAAATATCACTAAAGGGTGTGTAATTCCCTAGGCAATGATGAGTTGTTTTTTCTCCTTATTTGCCTGAAATGATCTGTTTCTGCTCGGTACTATTGTACTCAGTGGAGCAGACAATCTAACCGTCTTGCACATGTCCAACCTTACTCCACTTGACCAAAATGGACAGAGGAGAGGCTACTGACAAAACACACATTGTCATCACCTCTTGAGTCAGTGCTGTGCTGAACCTGATAGTTGTACTTCAGGGGTCCAAGGTAGATGTGGGTGAAAATCAATAACAAATCCTAAAAGGGGAGATTGCCTGGTGATCTAAAGGGAGTTAGTAAATGAATAGTGCTCAGAAGAAAAATCTAGAGTAGAAAACAACACTTTCCATTTGGGATTGGTTAGGATTCTCTAGAGGAACAGAATCAAGAAAAAAATATATAGGGAAGGTACAAGGTAGGCTTGCAAAATCAGGCAGGACAATTCTCAGTAAGAAGAGTCCACGTGGCCATCTGCATTCTGGAGAGCCATAGGATTCATAGCTGGTCAGTCTAAGACAACTGGAAACCCCAGAATAAGGGGGACCAAAGATGCAGTGCAAGTCTGAGCCAGAAGGCCTGGAGGCTCCCCGGAAAGGCCTTGGGGTGAGTCCCTGCCGAAAGGCTAAAGAAACCGGAGTCTGATGTCCACCTGCAAGGGTAGTAACAGAAGACACACACCCTTCTCAGTTAAATGGGGCTCTTCAAACACAAGTTGACTTCCTGTTTTATTCCATCCAAGTGCCAGTTCTATTGGTTGCTACCACTTAATTTTAGGGTGAGTCTTCTCCACTTCGTTCCTGACCTACATGCCAGTCATCTCTGGAAACACTCCACGGCATAACCAGAAGTGTGCTTTATTAACCTTCCAGGCATCTTTTAATCCAGTGAGGTTGACAGATTTGATTAATGGTCCCACCCTTGGATATATTTACAAATTCACGTGATGGCCCTGAAATTTAAAGGTCTAAGGTAGGTTCCATGGAATGAACAAGGATCAGCATAGGTTTATCTATATGAAGTGTCTCAGTGACACTAACATCACCCAGTGGAGGACACCGTTTGGGAAACAACATGCAGGAAAAAGCCACAGGTCACTGTAACTGCATGATGATCTGCTCGTAGGGGAGGGTGCATAGACACGATGATGCATTTGTCTCACTTCCTGTTTGTCATAGTGTCTTATACTTCAGTGCATAAGCTCCGTGATTTGGTGGAGAGAGAGAAATTATTAAAATAAGAGCACCTACCAGTGGATGTGGTGTACACGTCCATAATCCCAGCTACTAAAGAGGTTGAGACAGGAAGATTTCAAGTGGCAGGATCACAAGTTAGAGGACAGCCTGGGCAACATAATCAGACTCTGTCCATCTCAAATTAAAGTAAGAAAAAAAAACCCTGGGATGTAACTTAGCACTCTGTGTGTTCAATCCATTGTACCAGAAAAGAAAAAAGATGCATAGCAGATTCCCATGACCCGTCTCAGTTTAGTGTTGACTTCAGTGGGCTCATAAACTTATTTCTGAAAGCCCCAGTGTCCACAAAGATAGTCATTGGGAATCTCTGTTATATTCAAGCTAAAGTAAATTTGGAATGAATACTGATTCTATGCTATTATCCCAAGGAAAACATCCTTTTGTGTCCAGCAGACAGACTGAAATTATATTCAACAAATACTTTACTACACCAGGATTTTTGCTAAATAAACCAATGTCGGCCAGCACGATCTCAAGTCCCAAATGAAACTGGCATTCAGGAAGATTTAGGGATCTTAGGACAAGTCAAATTTGCTTTTATTTTCTATGCAGGAAAACGCATGAAAGGAACAGGGATATTGGCCCATGTTGCCTGTTAAATTGGATGTGGTTTCAGGGGAAAGGAGAAAGGTAACTAGAAGACTTGGAAGATTACGTAGCTTTGGAGCAAAGGAAAAGTAGACTCAGTGGTGGATGTGGCAATGTGTTAGGGAGCATCGATGCAAAAAACATGCACCTGACCAACAAAGGCCTGTGTAGTGCGCTCATCAGAGGGCAACCAGCAGCTCCGGGACAATGGTTGGGTCATGGCAGAAACAGGACTGTGATCACTTATCGGAGACTTACAATGCCTCTAGTGTATGGAAATTCCCGACCGGAAGTTGTAATTTGGATATGTATTCCTTAACTGTCCTAGGCCCACACATAAATAAAAATATATGTACCTGATAGAGAAGTTAGTTGAAACTTGAGGCCTATTAAAGCCAAACAGTTTTTACTGCTGAAGAAATAATGGACATTACTTAAAAATAAGATTCAATGGGACTCTGTCCCCTCAGTATAAGAGCCCTCCAGTTCTTAGTCCAGGCATTTTTAGCATTGTGAGTGTTCTTTCATGGGTATTATTTGTATCATATACAGAATAAAGGAAACAACAGCTGCTAGATATACACACGTATATGGTGCTCCATTAGAAGGCGGTGGGATTTACCAAAGCACATAGGACTTGGGCTACACTATTGCTCCCTGATCAGAACCAATAATGGGTAGGAAAGGATAAGTTTGGGGTAGTAGTAGCCTAGCAACCTGCAAAGCAGGGCACTAGGTGAGGGACAACAAGGAAATAACCCTAGGAACATAAAGCCAAATTGTCCCTGAGGACAACTTCTGAGGCTTCTAATAACTTGGTTTTTTTAAAATATGTTTTTGGAGTATTCAGAGACTCTTTTGTATTTTTGTACAAGGTTTTATAGTACACTTAGCAGGGAAAAAAGGGTCAACTTTGTTTAAGGCATCTTTTCCCTTACTGAAAGCCATGCTGAAATCTTCTTATAATCATAACTCAAGTTGTGTGACTCCACTTAACCCTGTAATGGATTGCAATCAAACTTTGAGTAAAATTCAACATCTCCCCCAGGGCTTCAGGCCCTCTCTCCCTATTCAGGCCTGTCTCTGCACTTGTGACTACTTCTTGTCAGAATGTTTTCCGGTGCACTTGCGCCCTGTCACATTTACATCAGCAGCATATGAGCTTTCTGCTTTCTCTGTATCTTGTTAGCCATCTTTTCTGCTATAGTGGTACCTCAGTTCAAGGACTCAGTTCTCTCCATGGTTCTGGTTGCAAACCACACTCGACAAGAATCAAACCAAATTTCTCCATAAGGTGAACACTACACCTAACCACAGAATTTGATTTGGTTTTCTACCAACTCAGTTTGTGGCCAGAATCATGGAAAGAAAAAGTTTGCGAAGCGAGGTACCACGAAGTACCACTGGATATCTGTCTCCACAGCTGTACAGAAGCGGTGGGACCCATGTGGCTTTGCTTAGCTTTTCCCCTATGTTACTGATATTGAGCATCTTCTCATCTGCTTCTTGGTAACTTGTTTATTTTGAATATCTGCTATTTGTATATCTTCTTTAGAAAAATATCTATTTAATTCCTTTGTATATTTTATTGGATTATTTTTCATTTTATTATTGGGTTGTAAATTTAAAACGAAATCCATCCTACATGTGAAGAGCTCAGCTGAGACGATGGGACAGAGCTTCCAAAATGCCGGAGTGGCCAAGGAAAACAAGTCCAAAATGAAATAGCTGAGCCCTTAGCTACTTCCTCAGATGTACGATAAAGAGGCTAAAACTTGAGAAGGCACCAACATCCTGTGTTTCATTTTCCTTATGGAGTGACGCAAAAGTTAATGGTCAGATGAATCAGAGCAGATGTGCAGGTTGTCTCTCTGCTCAGGGAGCTGCAAACGAACGTTTCTGTCAGTCTTGTAAACCGCACGGGGGGACTGAGTGGAGAGGAGACATTAGAAACATAAAAATACTGGGTATGGAATCAGAGGGGGATAATCATCCTCGAGATTTCCTCTTCTACATCCTCCCTCCATAAAGAGTTCTTAGCCAAGATGCCCAGAAAGACCTCTGCCCACACCCTCAGAGAAATGACTGAACAATTTCCATCTGTGTTTTCTTCCAAGATTCATATAGATTTAGTTCTTATTCAGAGGTCTTGGGTCCACCTGGAGTTAATTTTTATATATAGTATAAATAAGGGTCGTTCTTCTTAATGTGGATACGCATTTGTACCAGCATTAGGAGAACATTTTTCCTAATTTAATAGTCCTGGCACACTTGCTAAAAAACAGTTAAGTGTGAGGGCTTACTTTTGAAACTCATTTATATTTTATTGATTTATGTGTATATGCTTAGCATGTCTTGTACAGTGCTAGTTTTGCTCTATAAAAGATTTGTGGTTGACAGTTTCTTTTTCTTTTAGCAATTTTAATTCATTGCTTTCTGACCTCCATTGTAGCACTGAGAAGTCCATGGATAGTCTTTATTGGCTCACTTTTATGCAAAGAGTATTTCTTCCCCTGCTACTTGCAATATTTTGTCTTCTTTCAGCATTTTTACTGCTGGTATGTTATAATGTCTGATCAAAAATATAATATATGTTTTAAATAAAATACATTTATTACAGTAAAGTACACATTGCTATTACTCTACCTCAAAATATTCCTCTGTGCTTCAAATACACATTGTTCTTGACACTTTCTACAGCAGCTCTGGAAGGCCCCTTTTGTGTGTCTTTTTGTAGCTCCTTCGAGGTCCTGACTCAATTAAAAAATATTCATCAAAATTTCTGCCAAATAAAACATCATGGTGCATCCTCACCCACCTTATTCAGAATTCCATTGCTATGTGACGTCTGGCTCTTGCCCGAGTTGAAATAACCATGAAAGGTAAACATTTTGAATCTAGGACATCAAGGCCACCGTAACAGCTGACTAAAGGTACTGATAGAAAAGACTTCTAGAACTGCGTCGGAAAGTAGCAAGGATGACGAGATGAATATGATCAAAGCAAGAAGGGCTATTTTAAGGAGGCTTAATGGCAGTGTGTCTGGGGCTGGGGATTTAGCTCAGTGGCATAAGCGTCTGCCTGGCAAGCGTGAGGTCATGAGTTCCATCCCCGGTACCCAAAACAAAACAAAAAATGGTAGTGTGTTTTTCACTGCAATAATTATTAAAATTTAAACATTCATTGTAATTTTGATCATGCCTCATACATCTAGGTATGAGTTACTGCATATACCCTGCTTAGAACTCATTGACTATTCTGGCTGTACAGATTTCAGTTTTCCTGTATATTCCAGATATTTTCAACTGTTAATTCTTCAAATATTTTTCTGCCTCTTCATCTTCTCATTTTATTACTGTCGTGATGTGTATGTATATCAGTATACTTAAAAGTGTCCACATTTCCAGGAGATTTTGTTAGTTTTTCTTCATTTATACTTTTCTGTTATCTAGAGTGCATGTATGTATTGATTTATTTCAAGTTTGGTGATTATTTTTTCTGCCAGCTCAAATTCAGTTCTAATGAGTTATTGAACACCAACTCTGGTGTTTCCATTTAGTTCTTTTTAAAAACTATGTTCACGCTTTTTATTACTATCATCTGTCTGGGTGCCTTTTCCTTTGCTGCAGGTGAACAGCACAGGTGGAGAAATTTGTAAACAAAAGGGATTCATTTAGCTTATCGTTCTGGAGGTCACAGTGCACACCAATGACATTTGCTCAACACCAAGGAAAGGCCATCCTGCCTTGTCATGACATGAGGAGAGAAAGCAAACTTGCGAACTTGAGCCTTTCTTTCTCTTCTCACAGAGCCAATACCATTGTGTAATCTTGAAGGTCACAAAATCATCATAACTTCACCAAATCCTGATGACCTCCCTAAAGGTTCCATCTGTGAACACTGTTAATATATGACTTGGGATTAAATTTCGTGTGTCTTTTTACCTATGCGATCTTTGAGTTGAGCAATTTTCCTGAGTGCTGTTTGTGTTAGACTTTGGCCTTCTGCACTTGCTTCTTCTGTAATTAAACCTCCATGCCATAGAGTCATAGAGAGAGGCTAAAAAGGGTCTCATCTTCATCTCCATTGCCTGCGATAAAGGGTCTCATCTTCCCATCAAAGGCATTCTTCATGTCTGTTACAGAGAGAGGCTATAAAGGGTCTCATCTTCATCTCCATTGCCTGCTTTGTGAGCAGGTAGAAACCAGATGAAGGAAGCTGTAAAGCGGCTGATTAAATTCATCCAAAACGTATCCTACTCAACTCAGAGGTGGAAAGAATGAGACCTGTTGATAATATGCCCGCCCTGATAGGATACAGTAAATATTGAGCAGGAAGTGTAGAAAGACCATGATACCTGGAATGATATATCCCTTGAGTTGACCTTAAGAGGGCAAGAGGGAACATGCTAGGACTCAGCTGACACAGACTCCTGCTGTTCCTATGGAATTCAAGTGTGTTTTCTCCAACAAAATCTCCTTCATTTGGTGTAAGTCCTTTAAACAATTTCCAGAGATTTAAAAATTATTCATTTAAAAATAGTTTCTCAAGATTGACTCTTGGGGGGGCAGGAAATAGGTTCACTGAGTTTTTCTATGATATCATCTCAGAAGTCTACGTTACACCTTCCCAAATTGTTTCACATATCTTGGGTATTCTGGTTTTTACTCCCTTATTTTTAGTGCATTTTGGTTTGGGAAGTTTTTTATTGGCCTATTTTTAAACTTACCAATTTCTTCATCATCTACTTCTCATGTACTGGTGAACCCATCAAAGACATTCTTCATGTCTGTTACAGTACTTTAGATTTCTAACATTTCTTCTTGTTTTTTAAAATAGTTTCCATCTCTCTGATTACATTACTCATTTGTTCTTACATGCTATCCATCATTGTTCCACTATAACCTTTAGCATATTAATCATCGTTATTTTTAAGTCCTAGTCTGATTGTTTCTAATTTTTGCCACATTTGAGTCTAGTTCTCATATTTGCTTTATCTCTTCAGATTGCATTTTCCATAGCCTTTTTATGGTATGTGTTACGGTTTATGCCTAGATGTTTACCAAAGCCTCATGTACTCACAGGCAAGGCTTTTGTAAGATGGACAAATCATGGGACCACTGTACCTGAATGTGATGTTAGTGACTGGAGCCAGATAGGAAGAGGTAGGTGACAGGAACATGACCTGTGAAGGTGTATTTCCCTCTGAAACTCAGCCCCTCCCTCTTTGCTTCCTGGCCACCATGACGTGAGCAGATTTTCCTCAGCCTTGCATCTCTGCCATGCTGTTTCTTTTTTGGAACCAGCCAGCTATGGCCAGGAACATGAGCCAAAAAAAATCTCTCCCTTTTAAGGTGCAGGTGTGGGATATTTTGTGCCAGAGACAAGGAAAATAGCTGATACAGTATGTGTCATCATTTTTTAAAGTGTGATATTACGCACTGGAAAATTTGAATGTGAGTCCACATTAATCTGGGTAAAATTTGGATTTTATGTAACTTTTCTTTTTTTTTTGCAGCCTTCCATGGTGGAGTCTTCAAATTTCTCTAGTGTCTGCCTTTTTGTCTTCCTTATTGAATGAGGACTTTCCTGAGTACTACTCTTCAGAGAGTGCTTGTGTCTTGCAGATGAGCTCTAACCCATTGCTATTAGGAGTCATGTTGATGTGACGTGGGAAGGGGAAGTGAATCCTTTCTATATTGTGTGATTAAATCACTGTTAGGAGACTTCTGTTCCAGGGCTGTGACCTCCACAAGTATTTTTTAGTTATCCTTGCCCCTTAGTCATGATGAAGGCTTGAGCGTGAAGCAGTGAGAAATATCTTTCTCCCATGTGGGATAAGGCTCAGGTACAGATTTGTTTCCTTGGAGAATAGTTCTCTAGTATGGAGAATGCTTTAGGCATATTTAATAATTGCTCATCATTTCCTTTCTTTACCAGAGCCAGGAGTGAGTCTTTTACCATCCTTCCCTCTCAGAATCAGTTGCTTTTCTGGAGGTAAAATCCAGAAAAATACAAGGGCGGACACAAAGTGGCTGCCACTCAAAGTTCCTGACAAATCAGTCTATGCAAATCAGTCTCCGGCAATGTATCACAGTTTCCGTTTAAGTGTCACTAGAGTTTAAGCACAGTGACTTATGTTTTGAAGTAAGCAGATTTTAACATATCAACCTATGACTATCTGGAGTCACTTGTCTGATTGAATTTATGGTTGGTAATTTTCCCTACAAACTCATTGTATTCTGCTTTCTATTACTGCAATTAGGCAACTAATATATAAAGAGAAAAGATTTGTTTTTGCTCATTTCACAGGTTCCAGCCCGTGATTGAATGGCCCCACTGATTTTGGCTTCTGGTGTGACAACACGAGGTGGGAGAGCACAGTGGAGCAAACCAGTGACTTCATGAATCAGGAAACAAAACCAGAGGGGAAGAGGAGGAGATCAGGCTCTCACAATCTTCTTCAAGGCCAACTTCAGTGACCTGGGTACCTCCCACCAGGGCCTCTTCATTCCAACTGTGCCATGTGAAGCCAAGGTGTTAATACACAGACCTTTAGGGGACACTTACCTAATCCATAACTGTCAGTTTTCTGATGGTTCCCAAAAGAGTTGTTGATTTTTAGTTCAATTTTCTCTTGCTGTAAAGATGGGAGATGACTTCCAGGCTTTGCGTCAGAGATGGTGGAAGAAATATTTTGAAGAGTGACCTCTTAGGATGTAACACTGTATTCTGCATTTTCCAAGATGAATGCATCATTCCTTTTGAAAACATTCTTTATCATTTGGATTTTATTTTTCTTTATTTTTCTTGTTTGGAGGTGACTGGTAGTGGTATTTCATGTCATTACAAGAAATGGGGGCTGCAGCCAAGAACTTAACTCTCAATTCAAAATGTGGGAGTTTGAATTCTGGCTGCATTTTTCCAGCTGTGCTTGAGATATTTCACCTTGTTCTTCCTCAGTTTCTTCATGTGTAAGATAAAGTCATGATAAGAGTTTTTTTTTCAAAAGGAAGATAAATTGTGTTAATGCATACAAACATGAAAATAATGGTTGGTACAAAATAAATACTAACTGTTAGTGACTATTGAGTTTTACAAAAGTTGATCTGTTTCTGTTTTGGTCTGAGAGTATCATCATGTTTTTAAGATGTCTCACAGCTTTGTGAGAGTGCAGAGATTGGGCTCAGTTTGGCATAAGAGCTGATGGAAGTCACCAGACAATTTCAAGTCATGAGGCCAGGCTATCGCAAAGGGTTTTCTAATTGAGAGCCACGCCTTTTTCTCTAAAAACACCAGGCAAATATCCAACAGCTTTGTTTTATTTTGTTGAAATTATTGTGTGTTTGAAGAATTATCTTCATGGATAGTTTATGGATTCAGGAAAATTGCCCATAACAAAACTCTTTGATCCACAAGAGTTTGTTTTTCATTTTAAAAACAAAACAAAATAAAAAAAATATCACCACCACTAACAACAACAAAAATCTAGTACAAAATTCCAAAGCAAAAGTTTTGAGGAGTTTTGAGTATCTGTCCTTTCTCCCTAGAAAACATCTGAGTGTTATGATAAATACAACTGCATTGATGTGGTGGAGAACATAACCTAGGTCCTTCAAGAGAAATGGAGGTGTCATAAATAGAAGGGTAGGAGGAGTCTCTTCTGATCTGATTGCTTCCATATTGGATTCTTGTCCATGTCAACACTATCTAAAATTAAATATGAAGTTAAAAAAAGATTTGTGTTCAATGGTTTCTGACCTTAAACACTTCTGTGATGAGTTTTATCCAAACTTTAAATCTATAGCTTCCAGCATCATCACTAATGGAAATTATTAAATGCTCTTAAGTTGCAAAGAAAAATTTGGGGAATTTATGTTGCATCTAGGAGAGCTAAATTTTTACTTATGAAGTTTTAGAGTAAGTGGAGCTTATCTACTCTGTAACTATGACTGAGTTCTAGTCTGTAGAACACCAAAATGTGAGTAATTATTTCCAGATCTAGCTCCTAAACTAGCCTGCCTGTAAGCACGTCCATGTGCTCCCTCTACCTGTGTGTGAAACCAAAGCCGAATGACTCCAATAAGACAGAGACACACTGTGGAAGGAAACCCAACTCTGAATTATTTCTCATCAGATTGTACCTCAGCAGCAGCCCATGCCACCTGATAGAGAAAATCTTCAGTGGACTCTATGTAATCAGGAAATGTATTTTATTATACTTAAGGTTTTATAGGTGTTACAGCCATTATCGTTAAATAACATGCAGATAGGGAACGAAGTCTCAGAGAGTTGAAATAATTTATTTTAGGTGGCATGTGAGTTTTGGCCTGCATTGGAAATTAGAAATTTCTGATGCCTAGTTTGATGTCCTTTGATCTTCCCTGTACTTCCTTCACTACTCAGTCTGAATTAGTTATGAGAAAAGAAACATGTAACATGAAAACGAGCACTGGGCTGTTCCATACATAGTAATACCTCTCAATTGCTTCCTCTCTGCATTCGAAAATCACACTTACTGAGTTATAAGAGACTCATTCCTCAGCTTGTTGCTGTTGCTCTTTCTAATACAGTTTCTGAAATTGCAGATTTCAAAAGGTATGATTAGAAGCTGAGGGTGTTATACTTAGGCATTAGACAATCTTCAGATCATAAGAATTGCCACTAACTCTTTCACGAACTAAGTCTATTTTCTAGTCCCAGAGGTGAAATCCTCTTTTGGACTAAAATTATAGTCATATGAAATTAAGAATATTTTAAAATTCTCTTTACTACCCATCCGTGCCAACGGGATGAGTTGGACAGTTCAAGGTATCTGTCTAACGGAAATGAATTAGTGCCAAAGTAAACTGTCAAATGAGGCTAAATTTAGCTTTGCAACAAAGCAGATGTAAATCTCAGTGGGTTTCTCACCATCAGCTAAGAAAATAACACAACATCTGTGTCTCACAGAAATATCTTAAAAGGTTGAAGATAGGGCAAAGTTTACAACCTGTTTCCTCTAAGCTGCAAGTCTGAGATCAGTTCCAGTAAAAGGTGAAGTTACTTTAAGAAATCTGACCTGGTTCACACTGGGTACAAAAAGTGTTCCCAAGCAAAACTTTTGTTCGCTGGCTTTGGAAAGGCATAGCTGTGTGCAAATCATAGAACATGACAGTCTTGGTGACTGTGTTGTCACCTCAGATGCTCTAGCGAGTATAACAAGTTCCAGGGTAGAAAGAATAATTTTCTTTCCCAAGTCTCTTTTTCCTACATAGTAAAATATTTGCATAAAGTGACTCAGTCATAAACTGATTGTTATTATGAAATCTTACATTCTTCAACAGTGAGGGGGGAATAAAGCAAAGAGGAAGGTCATTCTTATTTTGCAAACAAACAAAAAATTATCTTTTACTTCCTTTAAGCTTCTCCTTATGGAATTGTGAATTTGCTGCTGTTAACCAACTATATTTCAGTTATGACTTTAGGGTTTGCATTTTGAGGAAGAATCCATGTTCTGATTCCTTATTTTCCCTGTTAACCTTTGTAAAACAATTGCATAAAATAGCTCTTAAAAAATCTTTCCAAAGTTCTCTGCCAAAAATCTCCAAGGGAGTTTTCCCACTGTTGTTTTCCTGTGGATCTTTCTGCAGTTACCCAGTGGCTCCACGGCAGGGCTATGTGTCCAAGGGAGACATAGCATGGTTTAAGGTAATGTAGTCATATTAGCTAGGCATTTGTATTAAAATCAATAAATATATGCTGCCTGGTTTCTATCTAACAGAAATATGTCTGAAAGAGTATAAGCATAATTACAAAAAATCTCATCACAGAGAGTATTTTAATGTGAATCTAGGATCAAGTATTTTAGAACAGAATAGAAAAAAATATAATATATATATATGTAGTGTTAATGTAAACTTTTATAAAATGTACAATAAACTCTAAGCTGTGATGAGACTAATATCCCATGTTTTACACTCTATTAAAAGTAAAGATTATCTGCACTCAGAGCTCATAGGAAGCGAGAGGTTGCACTACCAATACCCAGATTACTGCTGACAAATATGCTGATTTTGGGTTGTTACCTCAGGGGCAGTGCCTCTGACCTGTCACCTGAGGAAGCAGCCTCAGTTGGACAATCAGAAACCCAAAGGAAGGCCACACCTGTTCTTCAAGGGAAAAACAGATGATGAATGACAGATGGATTTTCTACCATAACCATTGTCTTTTTTTCCCCTTGTATAATTATTCAGGTATAGGTGGTCTCCAATTTGTAAGTTCACAGAGTTCATTTATCAAGAGAACAGTTGGAACTCAGAACATAATATCCTGTAAGATCAGTGTGGTGCTCACGGTTACTAAGGTTGATAACTTTTTCCTCTGCCCGAACCCCTCCCTTTTCTGCCTTTCACCCCAAGGCTCCCGTAGACTGTCTCCATGCCCCTAGGCTCAGCTGCTCAGTCCAGGTTCAGTGACTACTTAAAGGAGTAAGGCTGTTCCGGTTGGGGTAGCTACAGCAGTTTCTCCTGCTCATAATGATTTAGCCAAGTGGTTGGTAGGTGATCTAGGCTGCAGGGAGTTGAAACTATGGGAATCCCCAGTTTCCCTGGTTTGAAACTGTGAGGATGTGAATCCATTATTGTCACTGTAGATATACTGGATTGTCATAGGAAGAATGAAACCAATAGGCCAACAGAAGCAGAGATGTGAGAGAAGAGAGAGGGAGATGATGACAATGTGTGGACCAGGATTTACATTACCTGAGGACTACAGTGGGTTGGAATCCTGTTTCCCAAGTTTAACTATATTTACTCTGAGTCTAGATGGCCCCTAGTAATCTTAAAACAAAAGCAAATGAAATCTCTGTCTTCCCCATCATTTTTTCCCTCATGTCTGTTTGAATTGTATTTCTGCCTCTTATGATGAGAAATCCTTTTTAAAATGATGTCTTAATTTTGAAGGGTTTCTCAAGCTAGAACTGAGAAGTCTATTTTGTCCACAGTGTAAGCAAGCCAACCACTAGCACGGTGTGGAGAACATTCTTCTTCACTCTTTCTCCCATCTGCTATCAGCAAAGATGCAGCAAGACCTGATAACCTAAAGAGAAAATATTCAGGCCTGGAATTGTGAATTAAATATAGCCCTTTCTCTTACTGTATCTTGAAGGTCTGATTTCTGAGAGGAAAGCATGCAGATTCACAAAACTCTTCTACTATCTGGGCTGTGAATCCTAGTGCAGAAAGACTTCCAATAAAGTGCTGGCTGTCTACACATAATTACAGCATGGATGAAGGGCCACATACCACAGTGCAAATATCAGAGAAGGTGAGATGGCCTTCATCAGCCAAGGAAGAGCAGCTCTCCCTGAGGACTGAGTGAGGCTGTTCTGAGCTAGGAAGAGTACTTGTGTACACATTTGACTTTTTGTGTTTCTTAATATCTGAGTATTGCAATACTGCAAAACTTAAGAATATTGCTCAAGATAGCAATTACATTGTATTGAAGTTAATGATATCTAATCCATACTTCTTAGGTTAGTTTATGTTGGATGAAAGCATTCCTTATTTCTTGAAAATTATCCATCTTTCTAGGATAGTTTTTGTCACACTGTACAACAGATACATTATTTTCAAGTTACAAATGTTTATGTTTGTGACCTATCACTCCAGAGTCCTCCCAGAAACACACACACATACACACACACACACACACACGCATGCATATGTGCATGCGTGTTTTCTTCCACTCCTCCTGGCAGCCATAATCTCCATGTTTTTTATTATAACCACATATAAACCTAATATACCCGTGTAGATTTGGTGAGAAGTGAGGGGAACTTAAGAGAATGGTATGCCTCTTCATCCATTTGTTCCTGCACTTTTTCTAATTCTCCATCGGGGGCATAGTTTACACTAGTTTCTAGTCAGATATATTCATTTATTTCATAAATACTGCAAAGTTTGTATTATATGTTAGACTCTATATGATACTCAAGAATTAATAGAGTTCAGCCCCAGGCAGTAAGTTCTCAGACACCGGGAGAGGCTGCCTTTAAGCAGCTAGTGTTAGTAGTTAGATTAGATGGATTGTATGTACAGGGAAAGGGCAGCTCATAAAGGTGATGATAAACAGAAACAACAAATAATGTGATAAGTTCACAGTTAAATATATCAATCAAAAGACAAAGTTTATTGGTTAAAATATTTTCAAATTTAGTAAAAAGGAAAGAAAGTAAGTGCTTCAGTTACAAAAGTGCATCTAAAACAGAAGCTGAGAAAGTAAAAGGCTAAATATAAAAAAGTTACACTAGGCAAATCGCCACAGGAGAACTAGTGAAATTACAGAACTATTAGGAAAAATGTTTTTAAGGTAGAAACATACATGTAAAATCATAACAAAAAAATCATAACATGATCACAGAAAGAACAACTTACTAAAAATATAGAAATTGGTTTGCAGCTAATAGTAAATATTCAAATTGATAAGACAAAATATTATGGAAAGACAAGAAGAAGAAAAAATACATCAATGCTGTGACAGAATTAGACTATCACTGATTAACTGATCAAGAAAGGGACGATATTTACTTGTGTATATCTATCCATATTAAATCACCACTAAGTAAACATTCTTGACAAAATTAAAACTGGCAATTAGTTTTGTAAGGTTCAGTCTAGTATTTAGAAAAAGAAATCTATCATTTCAAGAGTAAGTGTTCTTTTGAAGCATTTATGGTAATCAAATAATCATCAACTGATAAAAAAGTTTAGTAAGACTTTAACTGGCTATAAAGAGACATAACATTAACTGCTGATTTATACCTTATTTAATGTAAAGGCAAAATCTCAAAAATATAACAAAAGAAACATCCAATTTTCAATGATAATCAATCAATCAATCAATAAATATCTGTATGTCCTAACAGGACATATATAAGACTACTGCTGTCAGCATACTTAAATGAAGAATAGAATAATAGATTAATAAGTAAATAGAATTAATGTGAAAATATTTTAGTGGTAAGCACATTAAAAGTTATAAGGATGTCAGGCCTATACATGCAATAAAATGCTAATATAATTTAAAAGGGATTTTAAAATGCATTTTGATAAATTGAATATACTTAATATTTAGAAGATAAAATGCTTAAAAATTTCTGGGTCATTTCTTTGGAAAAGGTATGTAAGAGACATTTCTCTATAAGATATCATAAAATGAGGGAAGGAAACACATTAAATGACAAGGTTTTGGCAAGGTGTACAAAGACAGGTCAATGGGAAAAAAATGCACCCAAAACCAGCAACACTTAAGAGGCTGTTCAGAAGTGATGTGATTCTAAAATAATTACCGAATTATTTTAAATATCTTTTAACAGAAAACTCAAAACTATAAAAATTCAGATCTTTGTAAAGTTATCCATAGATCAGAAAAAACCCACATTTTGTTTGATTTGGCTTTTGTCAAGGAAAGATGCTTTTCACAGGAGCATAAGCTTTCAGGAATAGCCAAGATCCCTCTGAAAAAGAGTATTATGAACAAGGTATAAATCTCAAATCAATGTATTAACTTATCACAAGAGTCCAGAAATAAACTAAAAATCATGTTGTATGTAATCATTGCTAAATATATTATGTACCAACTATGTGTTAGACAGGCATCTAAATTTTTTATAGGTACTCTAATTTACTCTTTCAATCAACTACATAGCAGATGCTTATTACTATCCTCATTTTATAGAGGAAAACTGAGGCAAAATTTTGGAGAAGAAAAGTTAGATTGAATATGTATTGACAAGATAATTGATTCAGCTAGCTATAGCTTTATACTAAAATAAGTTCTCCTGCATCAAATGTGTAAATGCAAAAATGCAACCATGATACAACTTTGAAAGTAGCACAGGGTGACAGTGACTTTCTAATGAAGCCAAAGCCTGTTGCTTTATAAAATTATTAGATGATTCATAGTGAGTAATATTGGGGTGGTAGCTAAAGTATGATGTAGAGTCAAGGAAAAGTACTTCAGCTTTGCAAGTTTTGAATGTAGTGTAGTGTCCATGGTATTGGCTTGTGTATATGAATTGACTTGGGCTGGGATTAGATTTGGTCATGGACTAAAACCCAGATATATCAGATTCTGAAATTAAAGTTGAGCTTGGAAATTATACTTGTGTGATGATATAAAATGTTTGGTGATTTTTCTTTTTAGCAGCATTTAGCTATTTGAGAGAGGAGAGAAACGTGAAGGACTGACAGTGATGTGTAGGTGTGGCTGAAGGAAGAGAGGAAAAAGAAACTGGGGTTCTGGGGAGAAGGTGTTTCCTCACGGGTGCCCTCGGAAGGAAGAGAGGAAAAAGAAACTGGGGTTCTGGGGAGAAGGTGTTTCCTCACGGGTGCCCTGGGAACCGACCTGGGTAGAATGAAGGGTTCAGGGAAGGCTGAGAGATATGAGGAAAAAAAGGAAGCTGAAGAATGGAATGCAGGGGTGATGAAAATTAGAATAGAGATTCAAGAAATTCTGAGGAGGGGAAATGGGTGGAAATTGGGATTGAGTGAATGTGGGTTGAAGAGGAGAAAAATATCTAGCATGACTTCTATGTGGTTTTGCTGCAAAACCAGGTAAATTATAAGTCAGAGGATTTGGAAGGGGCAAGAGAAAAAGGATAAGTTTGATTATAAGCAAGTTGATCAGTTCAGCTGTAGACAAACTGAGTTAAGGTTCTCTTGGTCATCTGGTTGACCACGTTTAATAGGCAGTCATATGTATGAATTACGATGCCTCTACCCTTGGTTTTGCTTTCCTGTGGTTTCAGCTACCTACAGTCAACTGTGGTTGAAAAAAATCTCAGAAACAAATAATTCCTAAAATTTGTGTAACTTATTAAAACACACTTACTCTAACTGTTACATTGTATTAGTAGTTATTGTTAATCTCCTATTGTGTCTAATTCATAAATTAAACTTTATCATGGGTGTGTGCATACAGGGAAAAGCATAGTCTGTGTAGGGTTCAGTGCTATTCTGTTTCTTCAGGCCTCTATTGGGGGTCTCGGAAGGTATCCCCTGTGGATAGGAGAAGGTTACCACATAGGTCCAACTATGTCTTAGTTCAGGTCCTCCAACCTAAGGGGAACATTCATGTATAAAGGGATTTTTTCAAAATTCTGCCTCTATCAGAAGGAAAAATCAAGCTAGGATAGATCTCAGCCTCTTGCATCGTCAAGGGAATCTGGAGAATAAATGATCCTACAAACCTGGTCCTGCTCAAAGGGAAGCTGGTGGACTTTTACATCATTGCATCAGTCATTATCTACATTCCGCCCAAGGTCTTCCTTTCCAGGCACTCAAGGCTGGTGTCTTGTCCACGCAGAGTGGCCTAAGTGGACCAAGCCCTTGCTTGTAAAGACAGCTACAGGGACAAGGCTGACAAAACCAATAGCTGAGCCACAGAACCAGGCGAGAGCACCCTGGGAGAGCTTATTGGAATGTGAGTTATCCAGAGAGACACTCTGGTTTCTGATTCACCCACCTGGTGGTACAAATGAGACCAAAGCAAAGGAGGCCCTGAAGTGGAAAAGTAAAGAACGGAGAAGCGATGTTTGAGAATCTTTGACAGCTGAAGGAAGACGGGCTTTTGAAGAAGCCTGAGAATGAATGTAATGTGTCCAGGAAAACCAGAGGAGCAGCAGCCTCAGGGAACCTCAGGGTGAAATTCTCAGGGGCCACCGCTTGCTCATTTTATGCTCTTCACACATTCACACTGTATTCTAAAGCAGCCACTGTCTGAGTGGCAGTGGGCAGCATGGCCAGGGAGGCACAGTTGCCCCTGGGAAGGAACCATCTCTGCTCTGCTCACTTGCAACAGAAACCCCCTCAAAAAACTCCAGCAGATCCCCATAGCAGGGGGATTGGCTAGGCCTTTTCAACAGGCAGCCTTCAGAGAGTTCAGTCTTCCTGACCAAGAGCAGAGTGTTTTTAATTAGGCAGCCTAGAAGACATCAATGGATGATAAAGCACAAACTTTCTGAAGGGTCAAAGGAAAGTTGCCTTGGGGGCTGGCAAGAGCCTTGGTGATATTTACATAAAAAACAGGGTGAATCAGACTGTGGTCTTACTCCCAAACAGGAAACGAAGCTATAGAAATGAGGGTGAGTCAGGAACCAATCTACCACCTACATACCCAGCAGGAAGAGAGGGAAAGACCCGATAAGGGTTAGGAACAGAGAGAGAGAGAGAGACAGAAAGAGAGAGAGAGAGAAAGGACAGAGACAGAGAGGACAGAGACAGAGACAGAACGAGATAACAGAGAGCAGAGAGACAGAGAAAAATGATAGAGACAGAGAGAGACAGAGAGAAGCTGGAAAACGACTAGCAGGAGGATCCTTCTCTCTGTTCAGAAATAAGTACTCCGGTGCTGGGAGAATGTGACACTTCAGACTGCATTCTCTTATTCCCTTCAAACCCACCACCCTTTTTTTCTTTAAAGGACGAAATTTGCTGGATCAGTTGCTTTTGTTATTTATTATACAATTAATTATTACTTAGATAATATATGTTTATTTTGAAAGATGGTGAAACCTCTAAATTCATTGTAAAACATATTCCCATAAGTAAATATTTAGATATATCCATGTGCAAAAAGTATTGATCTAAAATTACACTCTGTTTTGTAATTTTATAGCCATTTTATGGCTATGTAGTATTGGTTTATACAATATCACATTTTCTTGTAACTCAGGGAAGGCTCCATTACCTCCTCCCATCCAAGCACTAATCCTGCTTGGCTTCTGAGAAGAGACAAATCAGGGCAGTCTAGGCTGAGAATAGCTCAGTTACCTTTTAAATTTCTGATCCTAGATCCTAAATCAGCCATTCCATATCTCTTCTGTGAACATCTTAGCATTCTTGTTTTCTTTGATATTAAACACATTAATTTATAATGATACCCAGAGTGTTCTTCACTTGGAAAGAGGATCCCAAGTCAAGGGTTACATGCTGTTTACAAAAGCTTTTTAGAAAAGCATTTCTTGTCCACCTCTGCTCTTTGTTTGGTAGGGTCATATGAAATTGTGATGCCTGAATTTGAAAAGAGCCATTCTCCTCCTTTTAGGGAGTTGTATAGAAACTTTCAAAGATGATAGATCTCTACTTTGATATTCATAGGGCTCTTCAAGCCATCCTATACAACTTCCTGCT
Source organism: Dolichotis patagonum (assembly GCA_004027295.1). Taxonomy (NCBI): domain Eukaryota; kingdom Metazoa; phylum Chordata; class Mammalia; order Rodentia; family Caviidae; genus Dolichotis; species Dolichotis patagonum. The sequence goes on from PVJX010002001.1 coordinate 71,683, forward strand.
TCTTGTCTCATGACATAGGATAAACAGTTGCCTTGAAATTACTGTGAGTTGGAAGTAATGCAACTTATACATGATAATATCCTAAAGGACCCAGTTATTATGTCTTAATCTTGTTGCTGCTTCTGGATCTCAGCAGATGACATCACCTTCGGCTTTACTAACAAGACCAAAATCTTCCATGAGGGCTTTGTTGAATCATTATTCATTCTATCTTCCCTCTTTCCTATTTAATGAGAAGAAATGCTCTTAGCAAAATTAATGTATTTATCTGTTAGGGTTCATCATCTTGTCCCCGGTCTAGGACATTGCTCCATCAATCCTTTATTACACCTGAACTTTTAGTTTGTTTATTTGCCTAGAAGGGATTTCCATTCTTGGCTTCTACAGAAATCCAAATATAGGACATCAAACCTAGTCTGTATATACCAAACATCATGTGTAAAGGTCAGTGACAATTTATTTATTAGTCATGTCCACTCACAATCTCATGTCACCCCCCCATGCTGCATATGCCATAGTGAAATACCACAGACTGTGAGTGGCAGACTTTTTAGAAGCAAAGGGATAAACATTCCTTGATTTCTGTAGGAGTAACATGATGAAAGGCTTGTTTAGATAATTTTGTGGAGGAGTAAGAAACTGAACCCTGCTGCTTAAAGTGAAGCACAGACTTGACCTCTGCCTGGTCCCCAGGATAAGGAGAATAGTTGAATCTTTATTGTTCCCCAAAAGCCCATGCTTTTAAGGCTTTATCTACTGGCTGTGGCATTATTGGAGGTGGTAAAATTTTTAGGATGTGGGTCCTAAAAGAAGGAAATTAGGTCATGGGGGATATTGAAGGTGATACTGGGATTCTGGCCCTCCTCCAGTTCTTTGCTTGAGATGACAGATTATCTCTTTAAGAATAACATCATTATCTTATTTCCTGTTGTAAGTTTTCCTAATTTAATACATGCAGCAGGCTCTGAGATTTCTTTTTAAAGCTTAGTTACAGATGTCATAGCTTCTCATCACTGAGACACACAATTTAAGAGAGGAAAGGTTTGTTTTGACTCCCGTTATAGAGGTTTCAGTCCATTGTTGGCTGGCTTCAAGCTGGAGTAGCACGGCAGAGGAGAAAGAGCTCACGGCATGGCAGGCAGGAAGCAACCATCAAGGGAGGAGCAGAGATACGTGTCCTTAGGCCACGCCACAGTGACCCAACTCTTCCCACCAGGCTTCACCTCCCGGCATCACCCCCAGCTATAAACCCATCAGGAGATTAATCTAGTACCACACACCCATGATCCAGTCATTTTCCAAAAGTCCCATCTCTGAGTGACATGAGGCTTTGGGGGGACATCTGGTTATAACCCATAACAGGAGATTTTGTAAAGTTTCCTTCTTTCAGTAGTTGTGTTCCATAGGATATGTTTGTCTGCTGAATGTTTTTGTTTCTTAATCTTCTGTTCTTAGAGATCATATTTTTCTATTTTAAAGAGTTGATTCTTTCAGATATTTTTTCAGGTCTCTCTTTAAATTATTTAAACTCTACAGGTGGTAGAAAAATAGATTTCTTAGACATTAATGTTTTCAGATGCTATATCCAGGATTGGTGGTGGAAAGCAAAGACTGTTTTCCATGTGGACAAGTTTTATTCAGTACCAAAAATATTCTCTCAGATAGCCACTTGGAAGCCTGACTATGACTTAGTGACCTCAACTCTACCTAATCTTTCTATCTGCCCATTTGAATCTTTCCCATATCACCTTGCTTATTCTTTATTAGCAAATGAAAGGAGTGACTTTAAAAGAAGATTCCATCTTTCCCCCAAGAAACCATGGGCATAGAAAACAGTCTTTCACGATGGTGTCGAATGACTTCTCTGTTTCCAGCGTTTCATTTTCTACACTCGAAGCTATTGTTGTCTTTCTAGGTAGTAAGAGTCATTTTCTTCAAACAACAGACTTCCTTCCCTGCTATGTGATGAACAGCAGGTTAGTTGGCCATTCTGTCAATGCTATCTCAACTGCAAGCCTATATTATTCTTCAGTATTATTTGGATTATGCCTCACTACATATGTTAATGGAATTATTTCCTTGTTCATCAAGTCAATATACATTCACTTTCCCATTATTCTAATTCCTCGTGATTTTTCTTCCAAAGAAATTTTGATAGAGACAGGAGATGGTTTTCTTCTTTTCATATTGAATGTTTTAAATGAAGAGTTGACACTTTCTCCTAGTTTGTCAATAACTCATTATTTAATTTTTAAGTCAAAGCCTCCAGCTGTTTTATTCAGTTTCTATCTAATAATGAAGTTATTACTTCTGACTTTGCCATCAGAGTAGGCTACTTTATGCTGTAGTAATATTCCCGCTAGTGGTGGTTTCAGAAGACTATAGTGTTCATTCACGCTGCATGAACTTGGTCAGTTGACAGTGGCCTCTGTCACATCTGGAGACCCTGGCCTCTTCCCCACCTGTTTAAAACTTCACCATGGCAGAGGAATGAAGGGGACATTCTGACTGACTCCTAAGCTTTCAAGGGAAGACAGCACAAATCACTTTCAATCACATGTCATTCACCTGTACAAGTCAGAGAAGCAGAATCATTAATGCACAAGAGAATGAGGGAGGGAGGCATGGAGGGAGAGAATGGGGATACTTATGAGTAATTTTATGACTACCACATTTTCTATCCTTTGTAATCTTTAGCAGAAATGCCAGCCCAAGCTTCTAAAATGTCTTCTTTGTTTTCTATAACACAAAATACCAATGGCCTATCTTTCTGGTTCATTCACTATTTATTATTTTTCTCCAACTTCTTTACTTTTGCAATGACCTAAGTGTGGCTGACCCTTAAATTTTACCCTTTTTTATTTTCTACTTTAGTTATCCTCTGCCCTTGAGTGACCCTATTGGTATATTCAAATAATCACTTGCTCACCTACTTTTCATTATTTCCTCGCCATGCATTTTCAGCCTTACTTGAGACAAAAGAATGAATAAAATAAAATCTTCGCCTTTGGAGAAATCCTAAATTAGTTCGGAAGTGAAAGGCCAAACAGTTTCACTAAAAGGAGTTTCACTAAAGGAGTGTGGTGTTTGTGATAAAAAGTTTGTGATTCCAGTGAGCACAATAATGATGAAATTTGAAATCTGGCAATATTAAAAGTTACTCTTATAAAATTATACTTTAAATGTGAAAAGTAATAACAGTACCTCCAAAAATTTGAGTAAAATCTTTAATAACTTTCACGTAGAATTTGCTGAATGAGTGCTTATTTGTAAAAGTTCTGGATGAAAAGCTACCTCAAAGAGAATGTACCTGGGCCGGGGATGTAGCTCAGTGGCACAGTGCCTCCCTGGCAAGTGCAAGGTCCTGAGTTCAATTCCTGTTACAAACAAACACACAAACATGCAACTAAGCAGGGTGGGTGTTTCCTTATTTAAAATGGCTTGTGGACATTTCCTCACTGCAAAAACATTTCTCAACAGTAAGTTTGAAAATTGCTCATGCCAATGTTTAGTTTTGTCTTTATTTTCTTTAAGTTGACTAGAAAATATAAAAACCATTTCCCAAGTTCTTGGGAATTACTCCAAATAGTCCAACAGTCTTTCTATTCATCTCTGCTTAGTAGAACACTATGTAGAGTTGTGTCTCAAAAATATTTATGAAATAATATGAAGTTATTTCCCCTGCCATCTTAGAAGAATTGGCTTTTTATTCTAGTTCCTACCTGGAACTCTAAAAGTATCCCATCCTCACAAAAGACTGGGAGACCAGGAAAGGGGGGTAGAGAGGATAATCAAAGGGTACTAAGCTGTAGTGAGACAGGAGAAAGTTCCAGTGTGCTAGTACACAGGAGGGAAACTACAGGTGACAATAACATGCAGTATATTTCAAATAATGAGAGGGAGTTTGACTGTTTTCATCATAGTGAAATGACCTTTGACAAGACAGACATGTGTGACCTAACTGAAATATTACACAAGGTACATAGGTGTCAAAACATCCCATGGTGCCCTATAAATATGTATAATATTTTTAGTAGTATTTCAAATAAACATAAGAAAAATGAATGTAGAATACACGTAAGATTAATAGAAACATTTGAATATGGCACCGGCTGTTTCTGACCACATTACTTTGCCTTGCTGTGGCTTGGTTTCTCAGCATTAGAATTTGAGGAATCAATCATTTCAAATCATGAGATGGCAATAAGATAATCTGAATTGGGTAACATTTTACTTTTTGTACTCTTAGATTTATATGTATTCAGATTGTTCAGTTTAACATCCTTAAAATTCTATGTGTATGTGTGCATGTGTAAAATTCTATGTGTATGTGTGCATATTTTGGAAATAAGAAATGAATGTACTATTGTTATAGTAAGTTTAGAGAGGTCAACACTCACCATCCGAAGAAAAGCAGACATGTAAGGTAAGTACTGAAAAAAAAAGGGTAAAAAACACATATTTAGCTGAGAGCTGGGCCTGTTTAGGACTGGGAGCATCACAGGAGCTGGGCTGCTCAGGAGAGCTAGGCTGGCCCCCCCCCCCCGCCCCACTGCAGGAAGCATCACCGCCCTGGCAGCTGAGAGCTGGGCCTGTTCTCGACTGCAAACATCACAGGACTGGCCAGAGCTGCTCAGGAGAGCTAGGCCTATCCTTTGCCAATAGGGAACATTGAAAGGACCAGTGCCAGAGGGCCTGGGGTGACTGGGTCTGCTGCTGCTGGGCCTACCCCTCCTCCACGAACATCTAGGAAGTCTGCTACAGGCGTGAGTTGCTTGTGACCACAGCTGCTGATCTGCCCTTCCACCAGGAACATTGGACTGCAGTGGAATCCCTCACCCAAACAGAAGACTTCATCAGGCTCCAGCCAGTGAGATGAGTTTGCCCCCAAAACAGAGGACTGCAGTGGGTAAATAGGGACAGAAGTGAAACTCCTTCCAAGTGTAAGACCTTGGCTAACTTGGCAAGAGAGTAGGTAACCCCCACACACACACACACAGAGAACATCAGACAGGTTGAGGAGTGTGTCAATATTGCTCTGCCCAAATTTAGAGGAAATTAAAAGAACTTATGAGACCGCCAGTGACACAGTAGGGCCTCAGCTGACAAAAACACTATAGCCAGGAAGACCTGCTGACCTGCCACAACCTGAAGATATAACAACAGCAGAACTAAGAGCTGCCCTACATCAATACTTCTGGGCTAGTTAGCCCAGAGAGAATATAGCACTCACCCAACAGGCACTGTGGGAGGAATTCAGGAGGTTAGATCTCTTCTTCGCAGTGATACCCAGCAATTTGACAAACATCAACAACACAGTAGAACCCTGAAACACACACTACAGAAACTTGTGACTGTTGGAATGGAAAGACCAGAAGTTTACCCAAAAGGTGAAAATGACTAAACGAAAAGGCAAAATGGAATCCTGAACATCTAGTCCATCAGGGGCAAGTGCAGGTGATAATGAAATAGAGGATCCTAAAATTCATACACCAGAAATCTCTGAAAAGATAGCAAATGAAGTAAAGAAACAAATCCATGAGGCTATGGAGGAAATCAAATTAGAAATAATGTCTTATGAAAAGACAAAAGTAACAACCTTAGTAAATGAGCTGCTCAACATAGCTAGAGAAGAAATAGATAACAAACTACAGGAACATGGGAAATTGATTGAAACTTTGAATGAACAATGCAGAAAGCAAGCAGAATCTATGAAACAAATTGAAAGAGATATGCAAGCAGCAAAAAATTGTATTGAAAGCCTGCAAAGCCACTTAAATGAAGCTGAGGATAGAATCTCGGACCTTGAGGACAGGATTGCAGATAGCGATCTTGAAAGGGTAGAACTTATAAAAACAACAAAGCAGCATGAAATGACAATTCAACAGCTACAAGATGATGCCAGAATAAACAATGTTAGAGTAATAGGCATTAGTGAGGAGGCAGGAGACAATGCAAAGGATATAGCTAAGCTGTTCACAGAAATAATGGCAGAAAATTTCCCAAACATGGGGAGAAAATCGGATATACAAATAAGTGAGGCATATAAAATGTCACACAGTCATAACCAACATAAACCACACCTAGACATATAATAATTAAGATTGCAGACATACAGCATAAAAACAGAATACTAAAAGCTGTTAGAGAAAAGACACAACTCAACTACCAAGGAAAGCCTATTAGAATCACAGCAGACTTCTCAGCACAAACCTTCAGGTTAAGATGAGCTTGGAGTGAAGTATTTTAAGCCCTAAAAGAAAACAACTTTCAACCCAGACTGACATACCCAGCAAAACTGTCTTTCAAATTTAATGGAGAAACAAGATACTTCCATGGCAAAGAACAATGAAAGAAATTCATGTCCACCAAACCAACCTTAGAAAGAGTGCTGAAGGACATCCCAGGTAGAGATAAAAATGACCACAATCTCAGAACAACAACAGAGAGAAATCACCAGGCTGGACAAGAAAATAAACAAGAGAGAAAAGCAGGAAACTAACAACAGTAACACGACATGGCAAGGTCAAGCCAGTATATATCAGTGATATCCATAAATGTAAATGGGCTCAATACACATATCAAAAGAAACAGGTTGACAGAATGGATCAAGAAACAGGATCCCACAATATGCTGTATACAAGAAACATCTGACTCATAAAGAAACTCATAGATTAAAAGTCAAAGGATGGAAAACAGTATTCCATGCAACAGGAACCCAGAAAAAAGCAGGGGTAATTATTCTATTTGCAAACAATGTGAACTTCAAACCTAAAATGATTAAAAGAGACAAAGAAGGTCACTACATACTCGTAAGTAGAAAAATTCAAGAAGAACTAACAATTATAAATATATATGCAACAAACACAGGAGCACCCAACTATATAAGACAGATACTAAAGGACATGAAAAACCAAATACACAAGAACACAATTACTACAGGTGACCTTAACAGCCCACTGTCACAAAGAGATAGATCAACTAGACAAAAAATCAGCAAAGAAATAATAGAACTGAATCATACCTGCGAGCAATTGGATTTAGTAGATGTTTACAGATTGTTCCACCCAACCACATCAGAATACACATTCTTCTCAGCTGCCCACAGGACATTCTCCAAAATATTCTCCATATATTATCCCATAAAACACTCTTAAGTAAATGCAAAGGTATTGAAATTATCCTATGCATACTATCTGACCATAGCATACTGAAACTGGAAATTAATGGCAAAAGAAATTGCAAAACTGGCATAAATACATGGAAATTAAATAACAACCTTTTGAACAACCAGTGGGCTACAGAGGAAATTAAAGAAGAAGTAAAGCAATACCTACAATTCAATGAAAATGCAGACACAACATACTGTAATCTTTGGGATGCAATGAAAGCAGTCTTAAGAAAGAAATACATAGCAATAAATGGTCATATCCAAAAAACAGAACGAGCACAAATAAACAACCTAATGCTTCATCTGAAGCTTCTAGAAAAAGAAGAGCAAGTTAAATTTAAAGCTCATAGAAGAAAGGAACTTGTAAAGATTAGAGCAGAAATCAATGCAATTGAAGCTAAAAAAATAATACAAAGAATTAATGAATCAAAAAGCCGGTTTTTTGAGAGAATAAACAAAATTGACAAACCTCTAGCTAACCCTATAAAGAAAAAGAAAGAAAAAAAACCAAATTCATGCAATAAGGACCAAAAAAGGGGAAATTACCACAGATCCCATGGAAATTCAAAACATCATGAACACCTACTTTGAAAATCTCTACTCATATAAAGAGGAAAACACAGAAGAAATGGACAGATTTCTAGAAACATATGAAGATATAACAATTTTGAATAACCCAATATCAGCTATTGAAATTGAAAACATAATTAAAAAACTTACCAACAAAGAAAAGCCCAGATCCTGATGGATTCACAGATGAATTCTATAAGAAATTTAGAGAAGACTTGATGCCAATACTCCTTAAACTCTTCAATGAAATTGAAAAGAAAGCAATTCTCCCTAATTCATTCCTGAAGGCAAGTATTACTCTGATACCAACACCAGAGAGACACCCAAACAAAAAGGAGAACTATAGGCCAATCTCACTAATGAACATAGATGCAAAGAGACTCAATAAAATACTAGCAAACAGAATGCAGCAAATCATCAAGAAGATTATATATCATGACCAAGTGGGATTCATTCCAGGAATGCAGGGATGGTTTAACATATGCAAATCAATAAATATAATACACCACATCAACAGAGCCAAAACAAAAACCACATGGTCATCTCAATAGATGCAGAAAAAGCTTTTGATAATATCCAACACATGTTCATGATAAAACCCTTCAGAAATTCGGAATACACGGTGTCTACCTCAACCTTATAAAGGCCACCTATGACAAACCAACAGCCAATATTATACTAAATGGACAAAAACTGAAAGCTTTCACTTTAAAATCAGGAAAAGGCAAGGATATCCACTATCACCACTCCTATTCAATATAGTTCTGGAAACACTAGCCAGGGCAATCAGACAAGAGAAAGAAATAAAAGGAATAAAGAAAGGAAAGGAAGAAGTTAAATTATCACTATTTTCAGATGACATGATACTCTATATAGAAGACCCAAAAATTTCCATTAAAAGACTACTAGAGGTAATAAAAAAAATTCAGCAGTGTAGCTGGATACAAAGTCAATGCTCAAAAATCAATAGCATTCCTGTACACAAAAAAGTCACTGAAAGAGAAATTATGGAAATATCACCCTTCACAATAACATCTAAAATAATGAAATACTTAGGAATCAACCTAACTAAAAATGTAAAAGACCTATATACTGAAAATTATACTATGTTAAAAAAAAGGACATTGAAGATGATATTAGAAAATGGAAAAATGTTCCATGCTCTTGGCTAGGAAGAACCAACATCATGAAAATGGTCATACTCCCAAAACTGTTATACAGATTTAACATAATCCCAATCAAAATACCATTGACATCCCTCACAGATCTAGAGAAAACACTCCTAAAATTCATTTGGAACCAAAAGAAACCTAGAATAGCAAAGGCAATTCTGGGCAATAAAGACAAGGCAGAAGGCATCTCAATTCTTGACTTGAAACTGTACTACAAAGCCACAGTGATACAATCAGCATGGTACTGGCAAAGAAATAGACCTGAGGATCAATGGAACAGATTAGAAGATGCAAGTATAGGTACAAAGACACTCAGCCACCTGATATTAGACAAAGGGGCTAAACATGTTCACTGGAGGAAAGATAGCCTCTTTAATAAATGGTGTTGGAAAAATTGGCTCTCCACATGCAGAAGACTGAAACTAGATCCATGCCTATCACCATGCACAAAATTAAAGTCTAAATGGATCAAAGACCTAAACATTAAAACAGAAACACTAAATCTACTAGAAGATAAGGTAGGTAGAAATCTTGGAGACATAGGTGTAGGCAGAGATTTCATGAACAAAACACAAACTGATGGGAAACACTTCAGAGAATCAACAACTGGGATCTCATATTATTGAAAAGTTTCTGCACTTCAAAAGAAATCACCATCAGAGTGAAAAGAAAACCCACAGAATGGGAAAGAATTTTAACCAGCAACCCCTCAGACAAAGGACTTATATCAAGAACATATAAAGAATTGAAAAACATCAACCCCTCACCAAATTCAAAGACTCTCCAAAAATGGGCATCTGAGATGAACACACAGTTCTCAGATGAAGATATACAAATGGCAGACAAATACATGAAGAAATGTTCACCATCACTGGTCATTCGAGAAATGCAAATTAAAACAACATTGAGATATCATCTCACACTGGAAAGAATAGCTGCCATCAAGAAATCAACTGATAACAAATGTTGGTGAGGCTGTGGGGAAAAAGGAACACTGCTTCACTGTTGGTGGGAGTACAGACTGGTGCAACCACTATGGAAATCAATATGGTGAATTCTCAGAAGACTAGGACTAGAAGCTCCATTCAACCCAGCTATTCCCTTCCTGGGTATTTTCCCAGAGAAACTGAAAAGTTCATATCACAGTGATATATGTACACCTATGTTTATAGCAGCCCAATTTGTAATAGCTAAATCTTGGAAACAACCAAGATGCCCATCAACTGCAGAGTGCATGAAAAAGTTGTGGTATTTTTACACAATGGAATACTACCCAGCTATAAAAAAGGATGATCTTGAGGCCTTCATAGGGAAATGGAGTCAACTTGAGACCATCCTCATTAGTGAAATAAATAAGAATCATATTTATAAATATCACATTGTGTCTCTAGTATAAGAAGTAATAAGAACTGTAGGAGTAATAAAACCCAAAATGTGTAATTGCTACTGTAAAAAAGAGAGCAAAAGAAAGTGTTCTAAAGGATATAACTGCACGTATGTTTAAGTGTGTAAGATAGATGACCATATTACTGTTTTTGTTAGATGGTTGAGCAGAACTGTTAATAGTCTCACTGTTTGAATATCTACTTTGTATGCTTTAATTTTGTAACTTGAACAACTATTTCCAATGATGAGAGTATGTAATGTATCAAGTGGCAGTTTCTTAGTGTTATTTTTTTTGGGGGGGGTTCTGTTTGTCTGTTTTTGGTTATTTTTTTTCCCTTTGGAATTCTGTGTTGTTGCTGCCATTTTTCTGTTTTGTCTGGTTGTTTTTTTTTTTCTCTTTAAATGAAATTTTTAAAAAAACATATTTTTCTCCTAAAACTCAGTAAGTCTCTGACATTTCCCAAATTCAGTATAGTGTGGTACAGAAAAAGAGGTAAGAGAGAAAGGAATATGCTGTGCATTTGAGAACGGTTGGAGTCTCCGGATTGTATAATTTTATGAAACGATCATTTCATTATAAACATCCCCCAAGACTTCTGGACAAAGCCTTTATAGGGAGGATCTACAATAAGATCATTGGAACTAGTAAGGAAGGCAGATTCAACCACCTCCCAAAATGTAAATAAAAATATATATTTGGTAGAAATAGACACTAGAGAATGAATCTGTTGGGATTAAGTCTGTAAAGACCCAATCATCCTCAGTCATAGTGTGAGAGTGAAAGCCGAGACCCTGTTCTAAGTGGAAGCCACATGTTTAGTACTTTGAGAAAAAACCCCAGCAGGTGAAACCCTAAGTGACTTGCATGAAAGAAGGCACCTTAATCACGTGTCACACTCAGTCTTTGCAAATGTTCTCATTGGACGCATTCATTGGGGCAATTATTCTCTGCTGATGACTAAGCCACAAATCTAATTGCCTATTAATCAAATGCCCTGTCTTGACGTTCCCCTGCTAACTCATGCTGGCACACTTGCTTAACACATAAACTCTGGGATAGTATTTCTTGCTTCAGTTTAGAGTTTAACTTTTAAAGTGTAAATTCAATTGTTTTTCACTATTTTTGTCTTTCTCGGGGTCAAACAATGGATGAAAGATGAGTTACATTACAGATGTAACTGAGTAGATTTGCATAAGGAATAAAAAGGAAATGTAGCCAAGGATTAAACTAGTTGTTTTCATAACATGCTTTGGAAAATTCAATTCGACATAAGTAGACTTGTGTAATTTTTTTTTGTTTTTTTTTTTGGTAAACTCTAAGGGTCCCCGTGAGCTCTGAGAATGTGGTTCATGTTCCTCACAGAATTCACGATTCTTTCCATTTACTATATTTCAGTTTGGGACGGACTTCTCAGCTCATTGTTTCTTAAGGAAATGGCCAGGAAAGACCAGGCATCAGCTTTGCAGAGTAAAAATAATGAATGGGCACTGGAAACCAGTAAGAAGCAGCGTTACCCTCTGTCCCACCGAGAACACGTGTTAGCCTTGCGCCTCATTTCCCACAACTGGAAGCTCCCAGCTGAATAATCATATCCAAACATGCTGAGCTAATTGAAGAAAGGTGCTATATAAACACAAGGTACTGTTATTATGGTCATTTTCCCAGACCTTGGGCTCCCCCACCCACTTCCTCTACTTTTACAATGACCTGGAAAGCTGAGCCTCCTGCTAGCGGATGCAGACTGCGAGCAACGCCTTTGGCGCCCCCAAGTGGTTTCCTCTGTAAAAATCACCTGAAGCAAGGAGTTTAGGATCCTGTCAGACATTATTTATTCTCTAGAACTTGCTAGGTTAGACGGAAAAAGAGACACAACAAAAAACATATGGATAAATACTTCTCAAACAAATTTATTTCCATGTGGAATAATTCCAGGCATTTTTTCACTATTATTTAAATATAACATTAGCTTCTCTTCTAAGTGGGAAAGACACAATAAATGTTTTTCTTTGTAACCTGATCACTCAAAAAGCGGGGGCTAAGACAAATCTTTTTATCTCTAAGTAGAGGCTCTGTCATAGATGGATAAGGGTATGTGACAGCCAGCACTGTCTCAAGGTATCCCAAATCTGTCTCTCTCCTCAAATCCCCTGTTCTCGAACAGGGTGTCTGCTAAGTGGTATTTCCTACCTGACTCGCAATTGTTAACACCTGAAGGAAAACATTTAACCCATAAGTGAATTTGAAGGTCAGCAATTGGTTGTACTAGCTGAGAACTTTTTGTTGAAGAAATGTTCCACAAAATGTACCAATTTAAGCCATGACAGTGAGTACAGTATGTTGGGCAGAGTGAGCTTTGACTATTTAGTTTCCTTTTCATTCTCCCCCACACCCCTGACACATCTTTGGAGAACCCTAGTGTTCCACACAATATGGTTCAAAACTTATTGTACTAACTATTCCTATTGTTTATTTAACCTCCAACTAAAACACTTTAGAATGTTATTTTATTAATTTGTTTATGGGTACTCAAAATGTACCTCTTCTATTACTCTCTAGTAAAACACTTCAGGCCTCATTTCTCCACTTCAATCCTCCGTCTATTCCCAGGGGAAAGGAAGGAGAAAAGAAGAACTTTCAAAGTCTCTGTCTTTCCTCATACTTCTGAAACTTTTTGAATCTATAAATAATACTATTTATTGACCACACTGCTGAGAATCAGATACTCAACGTGATGCTGAAATTTTGGCAAAATAAACAAGCTGGTTGATAATAATCCTGTTGATAAGATCTTTGAAAGGCAAGGCACTATGTCGTAATGTAACTGGATGATACTAAAAGTATATGAGTGCTCAAATTTGCCTCACGAAACAGTCCGAATTTTTTAGCTGTTAAGAGGGAAAGGAGAACAGGTTTAGTAGAAGTCAGAGAAAACAGAGTGAAATGATATTCTTTGGTGAAAGAGCACAAAAATCCACCCACCCAAAGTTGATTCAATTCTTAAATTGCTGTCGTTCCTCTTTTTGTTCCATATTCTGAGAGGCTCATGTGTTTTGTGGCTCAGGAAAGGAGTGAAGTGAAAGAGCAAGGATCAAGGTTTCCTTTCCTGGACTTCCTGTCAGCTCAGGGGTAGGAGGCGCTTAGGACCGGAAATGGAGATGCAAATGCGTGGGCTCCTCCACCGAGAAGGAGATTTGTTATTGATATGATGTTGTGGCTCAGACTAAGAAAGAAAATGATAGCCTTAAAATGGTTCACCATATCTGTTCCAAGGAAAAGAAAAATAGGATATTCCCTATTGTCAGATACCTAGAGAGGTATTTGAAAAGAATAACTCAATTATTTATTCACAAATAAAAAAATATTTATTTAATTTTTATTTGTGAATAAGAATTATTTATTCACAGATTAAACAAAGAAAAATAAGGTATTCTCTATTTTGAAATATCTAGAAAGGTATTCAAATACCTAGAAAGGTATTTGAAAAGAATAACTCAATTATTTATTCACAAATGAAAGTGTTTTACTATGCTTAGAACTAAAAATACATTGGAAATACAAAAGGATATATAAATATTTTGAGGACAAAAAGAAGACAGACAATTATTGGTATTCAAAAATGAAATATCTACCAGGAATCAAGAAATTACTTTTGACAACCACTTAGAATTTAGATTTTCAATTAAAGTGATTATAAGAGTTACATATAGATAATACTAAATATATGAAAATGCTAAATAATCTGATAATTAGTATGTTTTCTATTGTAAAAAAGAAGAAAAATGAAAACTGTGAATAAACATAACAAGATATACTGTAGAAAAAATTAGTAAACATAACAATAGAAAAAGCCTTACCAGGGACATATCTTTCCAAAACTTTTTAAGTTTGTTTCTCTGTCTCCACCTGGTGGCTTCACGTGATAAAATATTATTTTATCACAATTGTTAAGAATTCACTGTGAGCTGATTCGAGTCTACAATCCCAGCCCTCCTGGAGACGGGGGCCAGGATGGTTGCAAATTTGAGCCCAGTGTGGGCTACTTTTAGTGACTTAACAAGAACATGTTTCAGAATAAAACATGAAAGGGTTTGGGGATGTAGGACAAAAGGAAAACGAAAGCCCTGGATTCTACCCCCAGCACCACAAACAAACTGTGTCTCTGTCTAGGGATCAAGTTGTGAGATTTGGACTTAGTTGTTACTCTCTGGTTAGACTGACAATCACTTCAGATGCAAGTAGTTCTTCTACCTTTAATAAATGTCAATTTTCACTACCGTTTTTGTGTCTCTTGTCAGATCCTTGTTCAAGACACCAAGAAGCCAGAAGAACTCTGCAGGATCCCAAAACTGGTAAGAGTCCTGTAGTGTCACATGGCTACCACAATGACAAATACAGTGAGAAGGGATAGTCCTTTGCCATGTAGTTCAAGCTTTCTTGAAAACTTCTCCCCATTTTTCTTATACTTTTTGTAAGATTAATACATTTTGAAATTATTAAGTAGAATGCTAATTTTGATTGCGGTAGACTTAATGAGATAATCTGAAAAACTTTCATTTTATGATTCTCTATTTTCTCCTAGAAATTCCAGTTCAGTTGTTCATACGCTAATTTATATTTTACAACCAATTTTTTATATCTCTTCGCACTAAGCAACATTTACTAATTGTAGTTAAAGGTAATTTTTTTAAGGGAGGTCTATCTTTAAACAGGCTATTGTTAAGATATAGCTATGATTTGTGAACTTATCATATGAAAATATAAGGAACATATAGAACAGCATGTTTCATATGTATATAGTTCAGTGAAATTTCAAAAACTGAACAGATTCTTATAATCAGTACCCAGACCTGGAAATAAACTTTTACCAGCAATTGACAACAAAATCACAACCTTGGCATGTGTATCTTGACATCTATTAATATTGTTTGTATGTCTAAATTTTGAAAAACGCTGATTTGCCAAGAAAGAGCCCAAGTGGCTAAATGGGCCCAAATTTCAAATGGAATTGGTAGTCCTTTAATGACCAGGGGTCACAAATGTACTCTGTGTTCCTGGAAGAATCATAAATTGGACTCTATGGACCCTGCCCAGCCAGGCAGCTTCCTATTTCAGCTGCCAAGACAAGCAACCACTAGAAAGTCCCACTGTGCCACTAGAATTAACCAAAGAGCTATGACCGCAAGCAACCAGTCAGGACTGAGCACATCCTCCACACTTGCATCCTTCGTTTCTCTCTAGGATAAGTACTCTGAGCTATAGACTCTGGTTAATTGGTAACCACAGATTCTCAGCTCTGACTTCATAGCTCAGGGAGATACTGGGCCACCTCCGAGTCTCTATTCATTGCTTGCTGTGTCATGGAAAATCTTTTCAGTCCGACTCAGTGGAAGATCCTCCTCTGTGTGTCTTATGTTTCTGGGGTCATATTATTGTCAAATTTTCATGTTCTTATATAGAAATTTATTAACTTCGCTTTTAGAACATTTTCTTTTGCTATGCAATCTGAGTTAGTTTTATAGTGATATCCTTGAGGATTATGGCTGGTAACTTACAAACTCTGCTTCAGAGTAATATTAATTTTGATAGCTCGGGCACACCTCAGAGATGTGTTGGATTCCATTTCAGACCAACACACTCAAGTAAATATTGCTATAAGCAAATAAGATAATTTTTTGTTTCCCAGTGCATAAAAAAATTGCCAATGTTGTATAGAAATATCAGCGCTGTGCATAAAAATGTATATACTTTAAAATGTTTTATTAAAATGCTGATGGTTATCTGCACCTTCACCAAGTTGTACTGTTTTTGTTGGTGAAGGTATAGCCTCAGTGGTCAGGGTCACTGACTGACCAGGGTGGCTATGGAAATTTCTTATGCAAGGCCACAGTGACATTTGCCATGTTAATTGATTTTTTTTTCTTACTGAAGATTTCTCTGCAGGCTACAATGCTGTTTGTTAGCATTTTACCCAAAATAGAACTTTTTTCAAAGTCAAAATCAGTCCCTTCAAATTCTGTATCTGCTTTATCAACTAAGGTTTCGAAACATTTGATTGTATTATTATTTTCAACATTTCCAGCATCTTCACCAGCATAGATTGTTCTTCTATGAAAAGTAATTCTTCATCTATTTTTTCATGAGATTATAGCAATTCAATCAAATCTTCAGGCTCTACTTCTAATTCTAATTTTCTTGCAGTTCTATCACGTCTGTGGTTCATTTCTTCATCTGAACCCTTCAAAGTCATTCTTGAGGGTTGGAGTCAACTTTCTCCAAATTTCTGTTTATGTACAGTATTCTTAATAAATTCTAGAATGGTGACTTTTTAAAAGAAGGCTTCCAGTTTGCATTGCCCACATGCTCTTTTTATATTTATGTATGTATTTTATTTTGTTGCTATTCTTTGTTTCTTCGTGTGTGATCAAATTGTCTAGTTTTATTGACTTTCACTCTGAAGGTCCCCCTTTAGTATTTCTTGGCGAACACTTCTACTTGTAACAATTTCTCAGTGTTTGTTTATTTGGGAATGTTTAATTTCTCAAACACTTTTAAGATAGTTTTTTCAGATGTGGAATTCTTGGTTGATGTCTGTTTCTTTCAGACATCAATATTACACCCCACTTTCTTCTTAGCCTCTACAGTTGCTGATGAAAAACAAGCAGGTATTTTCTTAGAAACCTTTATGTACACCAGGAGTTGAAAACAATTTGGTACTTTAAAATTCAGTTTTTCTCTTTTCTTTTGACAGTTTAACTGTGATGTTTCTAGGTGTACTCCTTCTGAGTACATCTTTAGAGTATATTGAATGTCTCTGATGTTCACATTAACGATTTTCATCAGGATTTGGAGATTTGGGCTATTACTCCTTCCCCCATTCTTCCTACCCAATTCTTTCTATCTTTTTCTTCTGGAAGTCCCTTTACTGTGTATTGGTGTGCTTCAAGGTGCTAGCATGTCTCATTTTTCTATTGTTTTGTTCAAAGAATGGGCCAAATAAGGACAACTCCTTGGAAATCTGATTGTGGAGTAATTCCAAACCCTGTTTTCCTTATCCAGTGGCTGCTAGGCCGCGTTTTTTGCAGCTACTGTAAATTTGTGAAGCTGTTGACATTCTAGGCTACTATTAAACTAGGGAGTACAAATTAAATTTGGGCAAATTAAAATGCCAAGACACCCAGTGCTTTTACTGAGATTCAGCCACATTCTCAGTGGGTTTAGCACTGGTGTAGACACGCACTATTGGTTTTTGCCTGCTCCTTGTGTATCCTGCTACATGACTGAACTTGGTACTGGGAACTCACTGTTGGACTCCTGGGCTCCCATAAAGGTGTCCTCCCACCCCACCATTGGCGGTTGTTAAAATCAGAGTTTCTATTTGTCAGGGGAAGATGAGTGCCGAAAATACTTCTTTTGCTACTCCTTTGATGTCACTTCTTTTGCAAACAATATGCTTTCACTTCATTTCTATTGCTTTAGTATTAGATTTTTAAAGAACAAAAAAGTTAAAGGAATTTAATGATTCAGACAAATTTGTTTATATTTTCTCACATATTTTTATACTGTGTGTATGTGTGTGTGTGTCTGTGTTTGTTGCCCAGGATTAGACTCAAAAGCCTTGTACTGAACTACATTTCTGGCCTTTAAAAAACAGGGTTTATTTTTACAGTTTGAGACAGGATCTCAGTAAATCTCTAAGTCACGTGAGCTTGAACTTGCAATCTTCCTGCCTCAGCTTTCCAGACTGCTGAGATGCATGTGCCTCTTTAGTCACCTCTATTAAATTAAATTTAATACCACTAGAAAATGCAAATGCAAAATTCATTCAAAATAAATGAGTTTACTGAAGGTGAGATACATAGATAGCATTATTATTTCAAAAGGAAATTTCATATATACACACATAGAATTTTTAATAGCTGAAACTTTTATAACACAATTTGATAATAAAATAAAAATAGTAAATTAAACATAAAACGTTTGGGTATGTATTACTAAGAAGGTTTTGATGAATAAAATGCACTTAGGTACTTGACAACAAACCAAAAATATAATGTGCTACCCCACCCTCTAGTATACATATAACCAAAAAGATTGACAATACCAATAGCAGGAAAATGTGTGGAAAAACTACATCATTCGATAAAAGTGGCAGTAACTCTTTGGAATACTTTTTGGTAAATTTTCACTTTGTTAAACTTTTAAGAACAACTATAAATTCAGCAATTTTACTATTACTCCATCTGACTACAAATATGTGTCACACATGATTTGGTGCACAAATGTTCACAGCAGCTTTATTAATAATATCTCCTATTCTTTTGTATACCCACTTCTCGCTTTTCACCTCTCTCCCTCTATCTCTTGGTCTTCTTCCCATTTGCAAAAGGTGTATCATTTTGCTTTATAATTTACTTATACTTTGAGTTTCTCATATAAGAGAAACCACGTGATGTTGAAACTTGTGGCCTAATTTATTTCACTTAACAAAATATAGTATGTACATTTACCATCTCTCGGCGATGAGTATAATCATATGTACTGCAAACATGTACTAACAAAAATTAAAAACATTTAAGGGTATAATTAAAAATGAAACAATTGTGCTAAAAACAGCCTCAAGATAGAATGTAAAATGTTTAATTCATGAGTGAATAAACAAATCGTGTTGTGTTCATGCATTACAATGCTATTTAGCATTACAAAGAAAGTTTATCAATAGAGGTATTGATACAATAAGACGGCATCCAGTTCGAGTCCATCTCTATCAGGTTAAACTGATCTATAGTGAGCTGCCCTGGTAAGTAAGTGGCTGTGGTCTGGCAAGCCGTGGCCACCCCAGGGCAAGAAGCAACAGCGTTTCCTGACATTCGCGCCATGTTGGAACTTAGGGCGCGGGAAACAGAGCAAGCAGCCAGCCGCCCTGGTAAGTGGCTGTGAGTCTACCGGCATGCCGGCTGAGAATCAAACACCCTATTCCCCCACACCCCCGTTAGCAAGTGGGAACCAGAGATCTGAGCATCTCTTGGGAGGCTGACCATATGTAATGTAGCAAATAAGGGGGATTTCCTTCTATCATCTCTTTGAAGGCAACTCTTTTTATCACCGTTTTGCTTTGTCCTAATTAATGGTATTGCTCTATCCAATATTCTGTTTTGATAAGTTCTATAATGTTCTGTATTTCCTTTGGTTTTGCTATACCTGACTGAAAGAACAACTATTTTGAAGACAATGAGATATACTATGGTACCTATTACTGTTATCCTGGTAACTTGCTGTGAAGTTCTGTACCAATTTCACTACACTGTCTCAATTGGCTTTATTCCATCCTGTTCTGTTGTAAATGGATGCAACTGGAGATCATGTTCCTGGGTGAAACAGTTTGAACTCGTATGGGTGAACCCTAGCATAAAAAACAGAAGGAGTTAGAGGGAACAAAAAAGCACAAAGTATATTATAAAAGTGATAGGGGAGGAAACACCTGGGAGGAGAAGGTAGTGACACTTAATTTTTATGGTCTTGGCTTAAACTCTTGTATTGTTTTCACAATTTTGTTAGGCTTGGTTTTGTTCTGTCTTGTTTTGTTAGATTTTACTGTGTCTGATGGTATGGGTAGCTATTTTGAACATAATGGGGTGTATTATGGTATTCATGGTTGGTTTCCTATTATCTTGTTTTGAAGTCCTATAATGTTTTCATTCGTTTGTTTAATCGGTTTTATTCTGTTGTGTTTTGTTTGATTTTATTATATGTGATAGCATGGACAACTGTTTTGAAGAAAACAAGACATTATAGAAACCATTGTTCATTTCCTATCTGGTGTTGAAGTCCTGTAATGCTTTCATTCTTTTGATGGGTTTTATATTGTTTTGTTATGTTTGATATTGTTGTGTGTGAAGATACGGACAACTATTTTGAAGAAAACAAGAGACATTATGGTAGCCACTGTTGATTTCCTACTGTCTTGTTTTGAAGTCTTGTGTTGCTTGCATTGTTCTATTCGGATTTGCTTTGCTCTTATTGGTTTTGTTTGGTTTTATTCTCTTTAAAATAAAAAAAAATGTAAAAACCTGATCTATAGTAACTAAAAGTACAGTACTGGTAAGTAAGCTTGCCTGCAAGTGAAACCATTCTTTATTTCCATCATGATGGCAGTTTTGGTAATTACACTGGTGGACATACTTTTCCAAAGTCATTGAGCTATGTAACTAAAAAAACTGCATTTTGTTATATGCAAATCATCATGCCTCTATCCACAGTGCAAAGAATTAAAGGGTGGACTAGGCCTAGTCATTTTGGGAAGAGAAGGTTTTCATAGCTTTTTCTATATATTCTTTGAAAGGCAGTGTTTTTAATTTCTGCATTCCCTGGAGTAAATTTAGGTGTAATATATATTTGAAAATATTTTTTAATTTCATTGACATTTTAAAAATTATTTTCATCAATAATGAACTTATGTTCCATGTATCTTTATTTTTTACCCCCTTTCTATGGTTATCTACATCTTTTCAATTTTTACTTTAGGTAAGTGTGCATTTTACCTTTTTTCTTGACTAGATGTAAATGATTATTTTGTTACAGGCACACTGTTTGTAGTTAGGATTTTTGCTTTCTGTTTCCCAGGGTATTTTTGCTTTTATCTATCAACTTAACTATACATTTTACCAGAGTTTAGATTATCCTCCCTTTTGTATTTCTGGATGTGCATGCATTTACTTACTTATTTACTTTTTCTTTCTTTTTTGGTAACGTTACAAGTTTTTGTGAGTTTTAGCTGGACCCATAGACTCATATATAATGTCATACCATCACTATTTTCAGATGATGTGAAATGTTTTCATCATTCACCTACAGGCTCTTTGAAATGGAATCTTTTATTATTTCAGTGATAAGGGAATTTTACTTCCTGGTTCTCTTGGTAGTTTTTATTTATCACTACAATTTTTTAAAAAAGGTTTTGCTCGCTACTCCTTAAAAGAAACCGAAACAGCTTTGCTGCTGAAAACTGTCAACTTTCTGAGAATGGTGACACTGCCAATAGATTTCAGGATATCATTTATTATCACGCAGACTTTTTCAGAAAACTAAAATGTGTGAAGCATAGCAGTTTCTAAAGCATAAAATCAAATAGGGATTACTAAATTCCAAACTGATTGTGTAGTCTATTTCTAAACAATTCCAAGGGGGCATTGTCTGGGGCAATAGCAAAATGTATTTGCAATAATTAAAGTAGGGTCTGGGGATTTAGCTCAGCAGCATAAGCGCCTGCCTTGCAAGTGCGAGGTCCTGAGTTCGATCCTTGGTACTGAAAATAAAAAAAAATAAATAAAGTAGCTGTGATAGCTACTTTGAAGCCAGTACTATTCACATGGATTTGCAAAGGAACTCTGTATTATTTTTACAAATTCTCATTTTTTTCAATGCAGTCTTATGCAAAATATTCCCAGCTTGAAGTCAGAACATTGAACTTATGTTCTGCTCTGTCATTCATTGCTTTATCTTGAAAAAGTTCCATAACTTTGCTGTGATCTATTTTTGTTATAATTAAGCAAATAATACCTTTCTTAAAATCTTGGTTTGACGATTATAAGTACGATTTATTTAGAATATAAAGTTCACTATTTTTACAGTGAAAGCGTCATGCCAGTGGGAATTATCATTACAAATATGATGCAGAATTACCAAATTAAAACAAAAGCACAGGAATCCTTGTTGCACTCACAGTGTATTGTGCTAATTTTAGTTTTGTGGATGAATGGATTGCAAGCGTTTTAAAGGATAGGATTTATGCATGTCCCAAAGAAACTAGATATATGATGAATATTAAATAGCTACTTAATATTCATTCCCCAAATTCTCATTGAACACTTAGGACATTCACATAAACATAGAACTAAAAAAAAAAAATAGTGACAAAAACTATTTGGAAACCTTGCAAATGCTGATTTTTATCCTGATAAAATGTCACGGAAAGTGTTGGTCGCTAGGTGGCAGCAACACATAGGAAAGGACAGTGAAGAACAGCCTTGCGTGAGAGTAGATAGGCTGTTTATTTAAATCCCAGCCAGCTTTCTGCTTCTCACCAGTTGCTATTGGCCAGCTTACTCCTTTGTCAGGAAGGATGGATGCGTTTCATAGCTGATGCTAACGGGGCGGTGCTGCACTTTCCTCTTTACCACTTCAATACCACTGTCAGCATGTCATTGGGATTCAAATATCTTCTGCGGAACATACTTCCGAAGGCACAGTAGACTTCAGTCATCTGCATAGCACAGGAGACCACCTCTATTGCAGCGCAGATGGGTTATGCCTCTATTTATCTGCTTCTGTGGCTATCATATGCTCTTGGTGTAAAGATCTATTTTATTTTGTGCTTTCAGTGCTTTTTGGTCTATATGTTATTGTCATTCTCCAATTTTAGTGGTAATTTTCTCTGGGAGATACTTGTTTTAAACAGTCAGAATATAGTATATATAGATAGTTGGGATTTTTTTTCTTAAAAAAAAAACAATGTTAGAATAAATCCAGAGTCACAGAAAAGCTGAGATTTTAGCACAAAATTTCCCATTTTCTCTCTTGGTAAAATGTCTGTGAAAGCTTAGAAGATTCTCCACTCCCATTTGAATGAATGACTCAGTAATAGTTACTCCTGAAGGTATCTCACATTCAATAGATTACACAGGATGGTACCTTAATCAGCTCAGATTGTCACAACAAATACCAGAAACTAGAGAGCTTGTCAACAAAAGAAATTTATTTTTCCCAATTGGTTTTGAAGGCTGCAAATCCAAGATCATGGTGCCAGCATTGCTGAGTTCCAGTATTGGCTCTCGCGGGAGTCAGTCCTGGTTGTTACCGTGGCTTACTAGCTTGAGGGATGTGTAAAGGATTACCCACGCACACTTCTGGGTGTGTTCTGCGTGGGTCAGGGAGGTGTGACCTTGGGCTATATCTGGTTCCTAGCCCTTTCCTTCCAGTGCTCGTCCCTGAGTTCTGTTTCCCCGCTATCATGAACTAAGCAGCATTGCTCCAGCGGGCCTTTCTGCTGTGATACTTTTGCTTTGGGGGCCAGCCAACCAAGGACTGAAACCTCCAAAACCATAAGCCAAAAGAAACCATTCCTACTTTAAGTTGTGGCTGTACGATATTTCATCCCAGTAGGTGGAAATATCACCAATGCAGCACCTTCCAGGGTCCAGAGAGCTAACATCCTCTTGTGTACTCAGATAGCAGAAAAAACATAAATTTGCTCCCTGGCCTCTTCTTATAAAAGTGTTAACTCCATTACTAACAGTTATAACCTCATAACCCAATCACCCCAAAATTGACTCCTCCAAGTATTATGACTTTAGAGATCAGATTTCATATATGTATTTGGGAGAAGACACAAACACTTACCTCATTCTAGATGGTTTTAAGCACATGCTGTTGACTGAAGAAACTTTCTGAATCTAGTTGCTACTTCAAAAAAGAAAATAATCCTGAAACTTGAAAGCTATTTTGACTTTTTTCTTTTCTTTCTTTTTTTTTTTTTTGGTAGTGGGGATTGAACTCATGACCTCATACTTGCCAGGCAGGTGCTTATGCCGCTGAACTAAACCACCAGCCCTATTTTGGCTTTCTTTATCTTTTGAATCAAGTTGTTTCTCATCACCATTTTCAAACTTCTTTCATACCTGCTTATTTGAATTTATCCACATTCATGAAGACTCTATACATAGACCATTTATTGCAATTTCACTGTAATCTTGGATGAAACATGCATTACTCCCTTGATTTTCCAGTTTGCAGACAGTCAAGGTGATGCTTGGATTACATTTGACTCTAAGTTTAGTGCTCTTTCTTCCCTATCTCACTAATCTCATCTTGGTAGGTATATAGTGAGTGACAGTGAGTTTCAGTCAGAGCTCTGGCACTGAGGTTTGAGCGCTGTTTAGTCTGAAGACTAGTACATTAGAGGTGGTATCTCCTCTTTTTGATTTTTAGTAATGTGTCTTCAGTTGTCTCGGCAGGGACTTTCCCTGGTAAATTGTCTTTTAATGTTTAGACAAATAAAGAGCTTGTCTTTATCTGACACTCTGTTGTACCCTTGTGGTCAGAGCTCCTTGGATCACAAAAAGTGAGAAAATCCAGGCCAGATCACACCACCGCTTGCCCATTACTGTGATTCTATTGGGGTCTGAGAGCACATCGACGTGACTTTGGTGGAGACTTCATCTGACTGAGGACTCGCGTTTCTCTCTTTGCCTGCCTTCTACAGGGTAACACAGTCTCCAAACTCCATCAGTCCTCACTCCTCATCCTACTTGTTCTCATGTAGCCCTCATCTCTCGTTTTGTGATAGCACAATGGCTGCAGATATCACGGTGCATCATTTAAGGATGGAGGGAAATTCTCTCCTGGTGGCTCCTGTGCAAATCATAAGATTCATCTTTGCTCTTTGGCCTGAATTGTATATTATGATTATTCCTCAAACAAACCACACAGAATAGATGACTGGATTTACTGCTTGGCTTTAAACCAACCAGGGATATTCCTGTTACCTGCTAGGGATTGGTCCTTCCCAAGTCACAGGCTGGAGTGATGGCAGAGTGGATTCTCTGAATGCTTTTGGCAGAAGAGGGAAACAGATGTGGAGAGAGAGGTGGAAACTGGCAAATTGTATGTTCTTTGCCCCTATTTTCATGCTTCCTTGACTTATTATTTTGTCACTTACTACTTCTGTATATTTATACCGATTTCCTTTTCTCTCCTAGAATTAAAGTGTTTTTGAGCGGGGTTTATAAGAATTAACTTTTCCTACAGTATTGAGACATTTTATCAGGAATCATGTCTGGTGTGGTATCTGGATGTAAACTTTAGTAACCATGTGACTTGTCTACATCACAAATTCTCTGACTCAAAAGTTCTTCAGTAGCAAACTGATGGATCCCAAACTACTAAATTATTGAGGCACTGAGCAAGCAAAGGTAAAGTAGCTTCTAGAGAATTAATTGTCTTTTTGCTGATGAGCTGCTGAGTCAAAAGCTCTGGTAAATGTCTCCCATCTAGGAGACATTAGCTCCTCAACTACCTGACTTCTAGTACTGCTTGGTGATAAAAGTTTACTTCCAAAAGCAACGTATCCACCTCAGCCAGGTGTCCTCAATAACTTTCTCCATCCGATATGGTCATACTGAGCCTGTGTCTTCCTTCGCAGTCTTTAGCTAACTGTAGGGAGGAAACCCTCACTTATCGCCCCTTTGCCAGACAGCCCAAGGATCATGGCCTTTGGCCAAGAGTTCACTAGTGTGCTTCCAAGGAAATCATCTCAGTGGTTTCGGTGTGCCTGTGTGCAGGTAGGAGAATGTGCATTAGGAAATTTGTGGCTCTGTATGGTGTTTGCTTCTTGGTACCATCAGTCTGAAACAGGAATGAAGATGAAGGTTAAGGTTGTCATTGCAAACTAGGTTTGAAGGAAAATTACTAAAACTACTATTTAAAGAAATGCTCCAGGTTTATGCTTCTTTATAGTTGAGTAAAAAATAAAAATAACAAATAGGTGTGCATTTGAGTTGTTTCCAAGATTTAACTGTTAGAAATTGTGCTGCTATAAACATGGGTGCACATGTATCACAGTAGCATGACGTTTTCAATTCTTCGGGGAAGATACCAAGACGGGGAAAGCTGCGTGGAATGAGACCTGTAGTGCTAGTTTTTTGAGGAGTCTCCACACTGATTTCCATAGTGGTTGCACCAGTGTACACTCCCACCAACAGCCAGGAAGCGTTCTTCTTTCTTCATAGCCCCACCAACATCCCTTATTGGTTGATTTCTTGTTGCCAGCCATTCTTTCTGGAATGAGATGGATTCTCAACATTGTTTTAATTTGCATTTCCTCAAAGAAGGATTAACTTGATAGGTAAATGGATGCAATTTGAGACCATACTCACTAATGAAATAAATCAAATTTATATGTGTAGATATTGTATTGTCTCCCTAGTGTAAAACAATAAAAAGATTGAAAAAGCAGTGAGATCCAAAATGTACAATATATAGTGTAAAAATGAAAGAGAATGAAAGTGTTCAAAAGGAAAAAACAACTGGGATAAGGAAAAGGAAGAAGGGAAAAATATATATATACACATACACATACAAAATAGATAACTATACTACTAATCTCTGTAAGTTCATTGAAAAGAACAATTTGTGCTCTCATTGTTAAGACTTTTGATCATTTTTTAATGCCTAAATTTTATAGCCTGAACAACTACTGCTCAGATAACAATATGCAATATATTAAGCAGTGTTAATTTCCTATTTTTTGAAATTCTGTATCATTTATATCTTTTCTTTTGTTTCATTTTTTAAAAAGAAAGAAATACTCTAGAACATTAATTCTCAATAAGCATGAATTTCTCCTTGTAGGAACTCTTGAGGATGTCTGGATTCACTTTTGGTATTTAAACATGGGGAGGGTATGGCAGTACTACTAGCCAGTGGATTGAAACCAGAAGCACAGCAAAATAATCCAGGGCACCAGGAGGTGACAAGTGATTATCTCCACTCAACAGTACCATTGTAGATGATGGGACAGGAAAAAAAAGGGATTTCATCTTCTATAAAGGCTGAAATTTGAAGTTGGTCTTTCAGGAGGTCTCTCTCCCTCTCTCTCTCTGTCTCTCTGTTCACTTTTTAAATAATAATGAGAATAAACAAGTATATTCACAAATCACTGGGGTGAGAAGATTTTGAAAGAACTTGGACTCGAGATGCTGTTGCCTTCCTGGAGCTCTGTCACAGGAGGAGTGGAGTTAGAGACATAAACCAACATTTTCCCTGCTTTTGCCACTGGGGTATTTCCAAACACAGTTCAGACTGAGGAAAATTGTACTGAGGAAAAGCATGTGATGAGTACCATGGTTGCTTCCAAGATGTAGGCGGGGGGAGGGAGTCACACGGTAGAATTCAGAAGAAGTCATCAGTTTGTCAGACAAGCACACATGCAATCACCCTGGATAGGGGTCATGCTTAGCCGAGCTCTAGTCTGTATCTGTAGACCAGGTGGCTATTAATGGAGCTCTCCATCCTAACTGTGGGGCAAGTTTAGGTTCTGGAGAGAAAACACACTAAGCATAGTCAGGGAAAGATTGTATGTCTTGAGCTATTTCCATTAGACGAAGCTAAAGTGCAGTCTAAGTGTTCATCTTCCTATATTTATTTTTAAAAATTAATTTTATTGGTACACCTTTGCTTTACATAGTGGTTACATTCATCATAGGAAATTTGTGCTTGTACATTATATTTCTTGTTTCTTTTTTTCCCCATACTCCACCCCTTCCTTTCAACCCTTCTTTTCTTTTTTCTTCACAAAACTTTGTTTCTATTGTTTTCCTTCCATACTTTTTTAGCAAAAATTTATCCCTATTCCCTCTCTTCCCTTCCCCATTCCTTCTCCCTTGTTCTCCTTCCTATGTGAATGTTTTCCTCCTAAGTTTCTCTCATGTAACAATAAAATCTTGTATACTCATAAATCTGCAAATAGAAAAGATAGAAACAGACCTGCCTGTCTCATGTTTAGTGACATCTAGGAGCTAATTATTGGAGTTATTTGCTTCTTATTTTTTTTTTGCATATTAAGCTCATTTTCTTTCTACTGCTTGTTTCTGTTTATATCTTATTTAATTATTTGTTGTCATCTTCCCTTACAAAACTCCTTGGCATGCCTGCCTGAGTGTGACATGGTGTTTCTTCTGTCAGATGGACCTGAGTTCTTGGTTCTGTCTTGGACCTGCCTCTACTTTTGTCTCATGGCCTGTCTTTCCTGGTTATTTCATCCACTTTCTATTCCTGTTCCTTCTTGGGACACAGAAACAAAAACAAAAGCAGATTGACATGAAAGAAAGTAAGAATTAGCCTTCTGAATTAGGTAGAGATCTGAAAAGTAGAGTTGGGAAAGGAGTTTTCTAGGAAAATGTGTGTTTACAGAGATCTGTCAGGGGTTAGCAGAGAGGAAACCAAAAACATTTGAGTCCGAAGAACCAAAATGAAGTAGACCTGTTAAGGAACTATGTGCCCACACCTGTTAAGGAACTATGTGCCCACACCTTACTCGTCAGCAGGTTTCCTGTAGAAGTTTATGTGACCACTATGGCCACATCACAGATCTGCCCAGTGGAAAATCACCCAGATTGGGACCAAGCCTATGTATTTGTTCCTAGTGATTCTGACCACCATTCAGGTTTAAGAATCTAGCCTCTTTGTTTCTGCTGAATAATTAGTTTGCTGGCATGGGGACTCTTAAAAGTTCTTTTGGGTGTGGGCACAGGAGAACAGAGCCTAAGAGCCTCAAGACATATTACTGGCATTTGAACTCTGCTTGGGCCCAGCTCATTTGTACTCATTTGCTCCCCTGCACATCAGTCTGGAGCCAGGTCTTCATTTATCCAGTTCCTGGCTTTGGAGAGAGCCTTGACCCCAGTAGTTGGGACTAGCCTTTGCTATATCTTCCTTGGCTTATTCTAGGGACATGAAAAAGGGAAGAGATTAATTTTTAAATTTGACATAATTATATCTCTGTATATGTTTGTTTCCCTGGACTCTCTGCTGCTAAGAGGGAGTAGTTTCCACGCCTATCAAGTGTCTAACTATTGGCATGAAGGATTTTGGTCTTGAGTTATCTTTCTGAATGGCTTGACTTCTTCATCATTTACTGCTGGAGATTTTTGAACCACAATCTATTCATAGCTTGGCTTTCCTGAAAATAGAGCTAACTATACACAGTGAAGCTTTAGTAGTTTAAAAAACGATTTCCCCAATCTACACATGGCATGCCTCCAAATCTCCTACTCAGAGTTTCAAAACAAAACAAAACAAAACAGAACATTATATTCTCCGTGAGGAAACTGAAGCAAAGGGAAAGGGTACTCCTAGAACTAGTAGTGGTGAAGCCGCAGTGAGATATCTACAGAGGAAGGACATTTTGATATTGAAAACAGTTTGCTCTAAATGCCAAAGGATTACTGGTGGCAGTAAGAACCATAGCTACTCACAGGAAGAAAGAGTTAGTGTGGGTTCTACATGGTGCGTTCAGGAAATGTGTACACGCACACACAGGGTCTTGACAGACAGAACAAAGTCTTTTATGCATAATGGGAACTTACTGAGGCATGTTTGAATGAGACAACCATGCATGCTTCCCCCTAACCACTCATCTGTGGGGAGAGTTCAAAGACAGTGGGAGAAGCAGTGGCATTGGGTAGGAGGAGATGACAGGGGCCCTGAGTTACAGCCTGTGCTTCTTATCGACTGTGCTTTTCAAGAGAAATTCTGTTTTGTGGTTTTATTGATTTCAAAGAAAACCATAAAACTTCAAAAAGGAATGAAGGTGAAACAGATCAGAATTGAATGTGGGGAAATGGTCCTATAAGCATAGATGGAGTTTTGTTTCCTTTTATTTTCAGTATAGTTCTACATAAATCTGAAAGAGTTTCACCTCATCTTTTCTGATATTCTGAGGTTTCTATCAAAAGTAACTAAGCCCGTGATGGATTGCACCTGATAGATTCCAAATACTCACACATCGTCTAATTGTTTCAGTTGCAACATTAGCTCTTCAGACTGTGGATTTAAGGTTGTTGAGTTGGACATCATCAGAGTAGGCAGCACTTGAGCCTTCCCAAATGCTTCTCAAAGTGTTGGCCAACTTTTTTGGTAAGATGGCTTGTTCTTTATCCACTTTAAACCAGATGTCTTTTCCTTTTGGTCTTCAGTTTCCAGTGGGTGCCTTTCTTGGACTAGCTTAAAGAGTAGGCTTCTGCTTTATTTCAGCATTTATGAGTCACCTCCTGTTATAAAACTTCTAAACACTAAAATTTAAAAAAAAAAGAGTTGTAATGGTGAAATGGGAATGGCGTATTTTCAAAGTGAAATGAAGGGGCACCAAAGCAAGACAGCCATCTGTAAATGAGAGCTGTCCAAGTCTAGACCTTTTAATCAGGACAGCTTAAGGGATGGAAAGCTGAGACAGATGCTGGTGAGTGTGGGTGAGCATTGGGAAGACTTAGGGAGATTTTTTTTTTATCAACTGCAGAAATGTGGGTGTCAGATTTAATGGACTCTGGGTGACATCTGGGCATTGGAGAATTTTAAAAGCTGCCCAGGTGATTCTAAAAATAAGGCCAGGAAGAAAACTACTGGCCTTGACAATGATCTCCATCATCCATATGAAATATGCACTGTAATCAAACTTGTGCTTTATTTTTATTTTTACTGAAAGTGCAAATAATTAACCTCTGACTTTTTTTTTCAGGTTCCATAAATGTAGTTAAAAGTTTAGTACACATAAGCACAATAAAACTCCAAGATAAGGCCAATGCTTAGAGTAGCTGAGAAGCTTTGGTGTTTAACAGTATCTTTCTTTTTCCCGAATTCTCCATGTGGGAACAATTACTGTAGAAATAATCACTAGTCCTTAATAAAAATAAGACTCCACAATGTATTCTTCAATGATTAAATATTAGCAAAGGCTCCAAACCATATATTTAAAGGTAGGAATTGGAAAACATTTTGGGAAGAGCTGCCTAGTATTCATTCCCTCTTGAAGGTAACAGTGGTAACACATGAAGAGTGAACTTAGGAAAGTGTGGTTGGGTACAGCTCCATTAGACCCCCACATTGAGAAAGGGTCATAATTTAAAGCAATTAAGTGTGGTGGAAAAGCCCTGTGGAGTAAGTCACACTAGCTCCACAACTAAAGATAAATTGATAGGTAGTATAAGACCTGTATAATCTAGAATGACGAGGAAGGAGGCAGTGTCTCATTCCTCAAAAATGCAAATATTTCCTTTAGTAACTTTTCATTGCTCACATTTATTGGGCTACAATATCAATTTTAATATACTTCCAGAGATCAGTTGGAAGTCGTCTCCGGATGAGAGTGGAAAGTCAAGTAGGTAGCAGAGCCCAAAACAAAACACAGCTTGGAAGCCATGGAAGAGACCTACACCCAATTTTCGCTACATAGCTCCCCACTTGTAACAGCAGCGCATGCCACAGTCTCCTGCTCCTTACCACCTGAGGTTACAGTTCCTCCTTCCTCGTCTCCTTCCATTCCATTTCAATCCATCTCTTCTATTGTCAGCTATGTAGAAATACCATTAAAATTTGGACCCATCTGATTAATATTTATGTAATCTTTACCAACCAGGTTTCTTGATTTATTATTTGTTCTGTAGTTTTAATTAGAGTAAAATTTAGCATGAGCTTATTGTTCAAATTTGAAATATTTATGACAGTCAAAGACAGGTTGCCATTAACTACCCTCAGAATACTTCTCCTTGCTGTGAATACTCTTATATCATCATTCTCCTTTGCTACCTCCTGAAGCAGCTCTGGAAGTCTTCTTGCATGAGTGTCTTTATGATGTATGATTAAAAATATGGTGGATGCTGTTGCTAAATGCTATCCAATGGAAGGGCATTTCTATAACAACATGGCGTAGGCTTATTCACCCTTATTCAGTCAGTTTGTCACCATGGGCCTTCTGACTCTTTCCCAAAGTCAAAATTACCATGGAAGGTAAATGTTTTTAATTCATTCAGAAGATAAAGGCTCCAGTGTTGGTCCAACTAAAAACACTTGTGAAAAAGAACTTTTAGAACTGCTTCAGAAAGTAGCAAGTAGGATTGGATAAGTGTGTTCAAAGTGAGGGGATCATTTTGAGGGGGATGAATGGCAATGGATTTTTTTATTGTAGTATTTTTCAAAATTTAAACATTAAGCATATATTTTGATCTAACTTCATAATTTATGGAAAAGGTATTCTGCACACTCTCAACTACTTGACTTTTCCAAAGCTCAAACTTGCAAAATTCCTGTTGTCGTGAAGGAAATTCATATCGATGTTACTGTCAAACACTACTGTAGTAAGTACTATATATATATGCCAAATCCTACCAAAATACTTAATGATTAGTTTTCTTTTAATACTAGCTCATAACCCTTTTATTTTTGTGATCTCCTTGTTGCATTATTCAAAGTGAGTGCTTCATAGTTTTCCTCTTCCTTCATCCTTCAGTTCTTGACTTAATCCCCATACTGGCCTCTGTGTCCACCTGTGAGTCATCTAATGGAAGGTCCATTAACTTTTCTATATTTTGCCTCAATTTTCCCTACATTCATTGTCTCTCTCTCTCTTTCTCTCTCTGAAAAATTCTCTCCCAGTGATTACTTTGATAGCATCCTATTTTCTATTACACCACTGTGTGTTCCCTTTCTAGGTTCAGTACTGTTAGCCCATTTGTTAACTTTTTGCTTGCAGATATATTTAGGTCTTACCTTCCTAGTAAAATCTTTGCTTCCCCATGCTTCTACTGGACACTGGTTTAGATCTAAAATGGTCCCTAAAGATCATGTATATGGAAGAGGGGTTTTCAGAATGTGATTAAATCACTAGGGCTCTAATTTCCTAAGTGGATAGCACAATGATGAGTTTGTAATTTGTTGGCCTTGTTGGAAAGTAATGGAAACCTAGTAAGTGGAGCCTACTTTAAGGTAGTGGGTCATAGAGACATGACCTAGAGGACAATATCCATCCACTGTCTCTTTCTTTTTGGCTCTTTTTGGCTCTTTCTTTCTCTGCTCCGTGGATGCCATGAAATGAGCAACTTTGCTCCACCGTGGCCTTTCTGCCTCACCACAAGCCCGAAAAGAATGGAACCATGTGTGGACTGACGCATCTGAACCTGTGAATCATGTCATTCCTCCTTTAAATTGTTTTTCTTGGTATCGGTCACAGCAATTAAAAGCTGACTACACCTATGGTATCTCCTCTTTTCAGTTATTTCAAATATTTGAAGCCAGTAATAGCTCTTCAGTTGTGTTTGGTCTTTAATCCCTTTTTATCTCCATCAACTCTCTCTTGACTCTGATTTCTGTGATTCCTTGGGTGCATTCACTGTAGTTCCTGATTCCTATCATTAGGATACTACCTAACTCTGTCTTTGACTTCTATGACATTCTCATGTTATTTCACACTTTTCATTGATATGTTTCTCCTTTTACTTCCTTGGAGTTTTACACTAAATCCACTCCATGTCCATCTTCTTCCTTCACCACCTCTCACTAGGGTTCGCATCCATTCCCACAATGTTTAATACGTACATGACTCCTGAAATGTATGCTTAATACCAGTCTCTTGAACTCTGTCCTTCATTTTAAATTGTGTGATGGTCAATCCCATGACACTCACATTTAAAACCAAACTCACTGTGTTCCCCTAACGCACTCTTCCCTGGTTTATTATTCATTTTCTTTCTCCTCCTCCTCTTCCTTCTTCTTTTCCATACTGGGGACTGTTACCAGGGCCTTCACGCTTAGTGCAACCCCAGTCCTCTTTTATTTTTGTTTTGAGACAGAGTCTTGCTAAGTAGCTAAGTTTCCCAGGCTGGACTTTGTATCCTCCTACCTCAGCATTCCAGAGTACTGGGGTTACAGGTGGCCGCCATCACCCTTGGCTTCTAGTATTTATTGTTTCTGCTGATGATGTTATTAACTATGGGGTAGTCCTGCTTCAATCTTTCTCAACCACCTAGCCAATCGTATTTAGTCTAAATACAATTAAATTTTGAAACATTTATTTTTATTGCACCCCATGCAATAAAATATCTCCAAAATATACCATGGTATCCTTTTACTGTAATTTACCTTTGTGAATAATGTGAATATTTTGTAAATACAATTATGAAGATAATTTCAGTGCTAGAAATAATTCCATTCAGTGGCATTATATGCAGGAAGAAAAGAATTAATTTATTGCAATCTGACCTACAGTTGTTCAGGAATTATGCTGACCAAATTTAATATGATCAAAATTTCTTTTTTGATTCTCTTATATCCTGCCTTTACTGTTTTTTAAAAAAAATCTGTTTTAATGTTAACTCTTACTGAGAACTGCAGCTCATTTACTTCTATTTATCCAAAAGCCCAGCACACTATCAATAGATAGCAGATAGACAATACGTATTTACTAAATTCACAAAGACATTTAGTACTTAGGGTAGAGTGGAAAATGACACCTGAAAAATAAAATGGCTGGAGTAAGAATTGCTAAGGGTGCAGAGGTTGTGAAAAGTGAACTTTGCTTTTTACATCCAAATTTCGTGTAAGCATACATCATTCATAGGTTCCAATATAGCTGTAGTATGTTCATTCAGCAAGAAAAAGTAAGTTAATAGAAGTGTATAAAGTTCTATCTTATATTGCCATCACATATTTCTTATATTCCATCATTTTGCTTTGTGATTTGCCAATTTAACTGTTCAATTCTGGGGAATCTTTTAGAAATATTAGGAGGTTAGCTCACTTATGAAACTTGGCTATTTTTACTCCATGATTATGGCTGGTGAGAACAGCAATCAGTTACTCAGGAAGAACGTTGACTCAGGACAAAAGAGGCCCTATGGAGTCATTTGCTGCTTGAAATGTCATTAGACGTGGTGTATGAGGAGACGGCGAACAGAGCTTGCACATTTTCAAGCAGCCTAAGCCAAGAATTCAGGAAACATAAACCTCAGAGAGACACATTTCCAACACTGTAAATTTTCTCATAAAGTTTCAGAATTACTTTTGTGAAATTTTTCATAAAAATCTGCTGTTTTCAATTTCATCTTGTGTGAGAATCGAGCCACTTCTAGTGTGATTTTTATGGTTGGTTTCATACCGTCTTTTCATTAGCGAGCTTGGTGCTGGCTCCAGTGACATGCCTGAAAATGTGGTCTATCCAAAAAATCAAGTTCTTGTCTTTGGTGCCAACATTTTACACCCTCATGGAATGTGCTCTTGGCAAATGGATACTCTGCATTCCTTCTGGGAATAAAACTTCCACTGGATTTTTCAATAGTCCTTTCCTGAAAATGAATGTGTTGATTGCTGATTACACAAGGGGCATATGAAATTGAAAAGTAATTATAAGAAAACAGAGAACATGAACATTTTTCAGTCTTAAATTTAAATTTGAATCTTGCACAACTTTCCAGTTGATAGTTTGATATTTGATTTCTGTGACTCATACATGATATAAAGAATACTTACCAGGGAAGAAATAAGAAAAAATAAAAAAGAAAGAGAAAAAGACAGAAAGAAAAAGAAGAGCAGTAAGGAGAACTTTTCTGTGATTTTCACTGTTTCTTTTAGCCTTCATAAGCACTGCAAATTTCTTTCTTTCTTTTCTTTTTTTTTTCTTTTGGTACCAAAGATTGAACTCATGACCTCATACTTACTAGGCAGGCGCTAATGCCGCTGAGCTAAATCCCCAGCCCAAGCACTGCAAAATTTCTAATTCACTATCAAACATGTATTTCAAAATCTTAAATCAGATTAGATGAAATGCTAAAACAAAAGTTTGTTAAATTGCCCACAGCTCTGTAAAGGACAGGATTTTACACCATAATGTAATTTATAGTAATATTGAACAATATGAATCAGTTGAAGAGACAGATAAATTCTGTAACAGATAGCTCCTTACTGCAAAGAGAGATGATTTCCTTCCCCTTTAAGTCTCCTCAGGAGGGTGACATATTTTAATGTACATATGTGTCTACATGTGCTTGTGCATAATTTACAGAGAAGTAGTACTACTGCAAGATTTCTATCATCACCTTAATACTCATAGATGAACGTGCAATGTTTCTGGAGATATAGAACGTTAAAGCAAAGCAGGAGTCCAAATGCTTGGTGTGACCATGCAGAGAGTATTCCTACAAAACACAGATGCCTGTGGATTGCTGTCCCTTGCCTGAGAAGATGGCCCTACAAAAACACGATGATGGAGGAAACATCTTGGTGACTGGCCTATTTTCAATAGATGTTCCACGTTCTACATGTCTTCTAAATGAAAGGAATTTCTACTCCAATGTAATCATGCTCAACTGCTCTGAAAAACAGTTAAATTCTTAACTTTCTGGAAAATTATTAATACCAACTCATAAACAAACTTTGAAGACTTAGTACAGGCTCATTAAACATAAAGACCTGACTCTCTCCCTTGTTTGTTAATTCTACCAGGTCCTAAAGACCCAGATTGTGTCTCATTTCCTCCTAGAGACATCTACAGTGCAGAAAGAAAAATTTAAAATAGTTCATCCTGCCTGTATTAATTTACAGAGGAGAAAAGCAAGACGTGCGGAAGGTAGATAAATTGCTTAAGTCATGCTGATCTAAAGCCAAAACCCAAATCTTCAAGCCAAAATCTGCTCTTTTTTGACTTCCTCCTGTTTGTAATGAACTTCTTAGGCTTTGAAGATTCCTGAATAACTGCAGTTTAGGAAGCCAGTGTTCTAGCAAATGGGTGAAATGTTCCAGGATCAGTTCCACAGCCTCGTGGGTGCCCTAGAACGGAGAGTTTGATGGGAATGAGGTCTCGCTCAGCCCTGGCTGGGTGATGATTGCAATCACAATGGGGCTGGACAACATCTGGTCAGTGACTAGTAACTCACTTTTTACACCAGGAATCAGAGTACGTCCCAGAACTTCGCCTGTCAGCTGGCTCTATAAGTGGATTTCAGAGAGTCCGTACTCCCTACCTGAATGTACAGGCAGCATTTTGTTTATCTTTTTGCATTTATCTAGGTTATGGTCCTCAGATGACCTCAGGTTTTGGCAGGGTTTTATGAACTAAAGAAGAGTTCGACAGCACTGACCCAGTGTTTAAAAGGAAGTGAATCTTGCTATAACTCTGAAGTTGATGCTTACATCTTTGGTATTTTTAGTTTTTCCATAGTATTTTGCTTTCATTAATAATTTCTATTTCCATAATCCCTACTTCAGATACCCAGTGCTATTGTAGTCTTTTGGTCTCTTTTCAGAACTGATCTTGAAGGAAAAATTACTTTCCTGCTTTAGCAAGGAGAGGACAGCATCAACATGCCTTCAATCTTTGCTACCCTCTCTTTTAAACCAATTTTAATGCTCCTGGTTAAACGTACTTCTCTTCCTGGGTTTGCCCATTTAACCTCCTCACATAGAGCTTCCTCTAGGGAAGCCAGGAATGTACAGAAAGTGTGTTCACCATGCCCAGCTGGAGGGAGAGGGAAGGGGAATCTAGATGTGGAGTTAGGTGGTGGAGCTACTGGTGGAGCTCAGGTAACCTTGTATGGGTTAAGAGAGAAGCCCGGCCTTTGTTTTATAGGTGAGGAAACAGTGCAGCAAATAGCAGTGCAGAATCTGTAGGAAAGGGTCTCTTTCCAGCAGGAAAGAGATAGCATACTCAAAGTTGAGAGGAATTTCAAAAGGATTCACAGTGTGGGCAGGACTTAAGGAAATCCATGGTTTATGCATAACCCTGAGCTTAGCTAAAAATAGTGAAGTTTTATCACCTATGGCTACCAGCAGGAAGGAAAGGATTCACTGCATAATTGAGACAAATGGAGAGAGAGAGAGAGAGAGAGAGAGAGAGAGAGAGAGAGAGAGAGAAGCAGAGAGACAGAGGCAGAGACAGACAGACAGGGAGAGAAAGAGAGAGAAATGGAGAGAGACAGAGACACAGAAACAGAGATAGAGAGACAGGGAGACACAGAGACAGAGACAGAGACAGAGACACACATAGAGAGAAATTGAGGTCCTCTGGGCAGAGCTGAGTCAGTAAAAGAATGTACCTGGGACATATCCAGGGGTCCAGTGGCCTACCTCTCCCCACTCTCCTGTCTTGTGTTAGTTCTCCCTTAATCCATCACAACTGGAAGCCAGAGGCAAAAACCAATTGCTCTAGCCCCTGTGGCCCCATTCTGCCTTGTGGCAAACAGCAGAAGACATCAGAGTGTAGGGCGGGTCTGCATGGGCAAATGAAGATCTGCAGCACAGGGAACAGCGTGCTTCTGTACAAGTAATCAGAGTTACGACAGTGGAGAGTTCAGGAAATAGAAGCAAATGAAACAAGAAAACACTGTAGAATCCAAGAAGGGGAGAGCAGCACCTGTCATGTGCGGGTTGAGACATCTGTGCCCTCCAGACTGCTGAGCATGGCTAGGGAGGGAAGGATGGGGATGTCCCTACTTTAGAGAAAACATTTGTAACCATCTTTGAACCATTTCTTTCTCTGTTATTTATGTCTTCAGTGACAGAAAAAAGAGCTTGTTCATTTTAAGAGGGATGCTATGTCCAAGATACACTTTATATCAATCAGGGTTTTCCAGAGAAGCAGAATCAACTCTATGTGTGTATGTGTGTGTGTGTGCATGTGTGTCTGTAGGATAAAAGGCTTATTTAAAGGAATTGCTTCACATAATTTTGGAGTTTAAGTGAATCCAAAATCTGTACAGAAGCAGGCCCATGGGAGACCCTGGACCTTTGTCCTGAATTCAAATCAGTCTGCAGGCAGCATCACATCATGCTTGCCAAGAGGGTCAGTTTTGTTTTGCTAAGGTCTTCGACTAATTGGATGAGGCCTAGTCACTTTACTGGGGGTAATCTGCTTTATACACAGTCCACTGATATCAATGTTAATCTTATCTAAAAACACATTCCCAGAAAGATCCGTTTGACCGAATATCTACACATCATGAAATTTAACCATAACATATTATAAATTAAATTAATTCCAAACTTTAATTTCTTCAAACTCTTGTGTTTCAGTACTTAGACCTCATTTGCATTTATCTTATTTCTTCTTAAGCCACTTTTAGAAATGATCTGATTCTTGAACTGTCAAGAGCATCTTCTGTGGCTTAATCCAAAAGTAATAGAATCTGTGAGGTTTTGATGGTTGTTGGTCACACATATGCATAAGTGGTCATATACCACTAAGATTTAGGTTAATAACTTTACGTAGCAACAAGTTGCAAGAAACAAGCAAAATAAGCTAGACTCAGAAAGACATGCATCAGATTTTGCCTCATGTCTGGAAACCAGAATGAAAAAAGGGTGAAATGAAAATACAAAGGAGACTATTAGATAAAAGTTAGGAAGCCAGTGAGGGGAGAAGGGAGACTAGATGTGGTCAAAATATGTTATATTCATGCATTACAGTTCCACAGTAAAACTTGCCCATTCTGATTACCTTCCAGAAAGAGTTAAAGACATCATATTACCGTGCACATTCCTACCTTTCTTCCTAGCAGTGCGACCCATAGTAGATAAACCTGGGAAGTGGCCTATATGTCCACCAACACATGAATGAATGACTAGATAAAGAAAATGTGGTGCTGCATTTACACGCAGTGGAGTACTATTCTGCTATAAAGAAAGATAAACTCAAGTCCTTTGTAGAAAAATGGATATGCCTTGAGACCATAATGTTAAGTGAAATAAATCAGACACACAACCCTCAATATCGCGTATTTTCTCTGGTATGAGTATCCCAAACTGTATATAAAATATAACAGAAGACAGAATGGGAAGTAGGGAAGCATATATTTCTCAAATGGGAGGGGGATCAAGAAATGGGGGAAGAGAAGGGAAAGGGGAGAAAAGAGAATTAAGATATATTATGTTCATATACCAACTCCCTATGAGGAATGTAGTCTTCATGTACTGCAAATATGGACCAATAAAAATTCAAAGAATTTTGAGTGACAAATCACAAAAATTGCCTACTGGTATTCAGAATCTTTACTTTGTGGACTTTATTGATTGGTCTATAATAATTCAGAAGCACACGACACAGAAGCAGGCCAAAGCAGAACATGGTAGCCACTGAATTAGTGTTTGCACGCTGAATTCATGAGGGAAGGAAGATCACTCTGAAGAAACAAACAGAGCCTGTGAAGCACAACTCATGAGCTGCTGTGTCTCAACAGAAAAGCGGGGGGGAAGGCATTTTAAATCCGTAAGGTTTCTTATCCTGACTTATCAATTTCTACCTTTGGTAAGTTCATAGGGCAACTGAAGAAAAGACAGCTGTTTGCTTTTGAGATTAGCAAATACATTTTAAAAAAGAAAGTCAAGAGATTTTGTTATCACCTTTCAGGTTACTATATTTATATAAGGTTCTACTTTCTAGTTCAGGTTCTAAGTTTATAATAGACCAATAACCCTTTAAAGCCTGAACTACTAAATTAAGTGTTTATAGCACATTACCTTTTATCAGGTCCTTTGAAAGAAAAAGTAGTCTTTCCTCTCATAGTATAAACTTTGTGTCTGACCAAGTTGTTGTATAGTTTATATAATCTGAAGTTTACCGGGCCTGGCAGCACACAGCCCATTCAGAGAACTGTGATTCCTCTACTGTTTCTTTGTTCTAATAGATAGGAAATGTGTTATTTAGGGTTTACTAGAGAAAACAGATATAACACGAGATACACAAATGTATAGAAAATGAGAAGATTGGCTTACAATGCTCAGCCACAGAGTGACAGGATGGTGGCAGTTATGTGAGCAAGATGAGCTGAGCTAGCCAGGTGGAGAGCAAACACCTCTGCAGTATATAGGGAGAGAGGTATACAGAAATACCAGTCTGCATAACTTGATTGGCATAGCATACGAATGAATTTAGGAGGCTGTTGCTTCAGTTTCTGATATGTAAATTTTTTGTGCTCTGGGAAGTCATGGCCTCTTATTTTGAGATTTGTACCCTGTTGACTTTCCTGGAGCTATTTGGCTCTGCCATCCCACTGTGTTCAACCATTTTACAGGAAACATGATGCAGGAAGTTGTCAGCTGGTCCCAAGGATTACATATCAGTACCTCAGCTGCCTTCTTTGCCTTGCTTAGAGTCAATTCAAGATAGAAGGCAATGGTTCTGCACATATCGGTGCATGGAAATAAGA
This sequence comes from Dolichotis patagonum, assembly GCA_004027295.1. Classification (NCBI taxonomy): domain Eukaryota; kingdom Metazoa; phylum Chordata; class Mammalia; order Rodentia; family Caviidae; genus Dolichotis; species Dolichotis patagonum. Next base: position 112,720 of record PVJX010002001.1, read on the forward strand.
CTCACTTTAACTAATGCTGAAGCAATTTTTCTGCATTCAAGGAGAGGAGCCCAGGTTGTCTTCTCCATTAAGCAATCATGCTCTTTGCATCTAGATCAGATTTCTTTTACCACTGTTTATAATCTGATTCTTGAAAATCAGTCATCTTCTTAGATGCAGGTGACCTTTTAACTAAAAGAAACTGGTGTGCATAGAGAATGCTATAAACATTTTACAAATGCTTTGTAATGTCATTTGGTCTTTATAAATTCTAGTGAAGCAGAATGCTACCAGTTGTTATGAATTACATGACATTAGAATTTAACTTTATTCATAATAAAAATTTAATATTCTCAGAGCAATATGACAAGCACGAACCTGGGTTTTCCAGCTCAGGGTAACTTGCTCTATCTCTTGATGCAATGAAATCTACTATTGGAACCTTCATATTTTTATGTGATGTACAAGAGCCTGTATTTCAAGCATCAGCCAAGTTCCTGGTACCTAGTAAGTGTCCATAGGATTAACTGTTACAGTTATGATTGTCACTGTTTTTATTAGATGAGAAGTTCAGCTCAATCTGGAACTCTGCTCTGACAGTATTTTACAATGTACCTTTGGAAAACAATTGTTTTTCTGAAATAAAATAATTTATTATATGTCATAGAAACATCATTGGAAAAATGCTAGTTCTGTGGATTGATAATTCAGCATCTTTTAGAACCTGAATTCAATCTCAACCCAGGGAACTGTTACATCTCTGCATGTGCTGAAGAAAGACAACATGTCCTTTCTGCTGGACACGAGGATAATATTATGTTTCCTAGCTCAGAGCAGTAGGTGACCAAGTCCCCAAAGCACAGGTCTGTGTTACCAGTTAAGTTGAAATGAAAGATGTTTTCATAAAACAGATCAATAAAATTATCTAAGTATTTGGAAAATAAGATATTGTGGGTACCTCAAAGGAAAATGGGTATACATATTAATCCCAGGGATTTTGAAATCTAGTGGAAGAGATGTTTTTTATAGATGCAGTAATAATTAAAACAGCCTAGATATCTTTTTTAATTTAAGATTATTCTAGGCAGGGAGGCCTTATAGGGCAGATATTGATAGGCTTGTCACTGCACTGTGTTATTTAGGTCTAAATCTTGTCTTTTTGCCAGGAAACTACATAATTTTACATAATGTCTTTACTTTTGTGTATTTTTTCAAAAGATAATAATGCAGCTTATTCAAAGGACTGCTACAAAGACAAAATTTGCTAAATAAAAAATTCAATACTTGTTACCGATTATTTTTTAAAATAATTTCTATCTCGAGTTCCAGACCCACTTTTCTCGTTAATGATGGCATATTCTGCCTATCCGTGACGTTTCCCCAGGGAAACTCCCAGATAGATTTTCTTCCCTGCTCTATCGTGTGAATTCTCTCTCAAGGCCACGTGGCCACTCCATTTCCCATGCAAAGACCAGCAAAGCCAATCTATTGGCTTCTTATATTTGCCCCTAACCTGAGTCCTGACCTCCATTCTTTCAGCTACTGCTCTGGTAGTAGAAGGGGTGGAAAGGGTTCAGGAGTTTTTGTGTTGCCTGCTCTCCCACTGGAAGGAAGCATTAGGAGTGAGCTCTCAGGGTTGCTTCAGCATTTAGCATCTCATTTTATCTTCTTCATAGCATTTATTTTGCCCAACATCAATTCCAACGAGAGTCTAACTTCTCTGTGTGTATAGTGTGTAAAGTTTACCCTCAGGGGTGAGTGTAGTAGTCGGCATACAGAAGATGCTAAATAAATACTTAGAGAATAAACGATCCGCTTTTTACTTTTAGCACTCTCATATCTAATTATTAACTAAAACGTATCTGTTTTGCTTCTTAGGAATTTCTCAGATTTGTTCCCTTCTTTCCTTCTTGCTTGCTTCTGCCTAACAGATCCTTATCTTCTTTCATTTTTATTCTATCTAGTTCCTTTTCTGCACTGTAGTCTGGCTTTGACCATTCTCTGTACTGCCGTGAAGTTAACGGTGCAAATGCTCAAATCCTACTTTCTACCAGTCCATACTTCCCTTTGCAGTTATGAAACCTTGTTTTATCTGTCAGTCAGCTGTCCACTATTGGAACAAATGCAAAAGAAAAGGCTCATGAAAAAGGGAGGTTTATTTTGTCTCATGGCTTTAGTTTTAGTCCATGGCCAGTCAGCCATGTTGCTTTTGGGCATGTGGTAAGGCAGCACCTCCTGGTGACAGCCACAGCGGAGCAAGACCCCATGGTCTCAAGGCGGGAATGAATGCAGTAAGAGGGAGGAACCAAGCTAAAGACCTCCCACTGCCCCTGCTCTTAAATTCTGTACCACCAAGTTGGGGTCAAGCCACTATCACATAGGTCTTTGGGGGATACTGAAGAATATATATATATATATTCTGATATATATATATATATATATCCAATATATATGATACCATATATATTATACAGCTATATACAGATATTATTCTTCTCTATGTATAATATGAACCTAGGACATTGTTAAAATCTATCTTATCACAGGCTCTGAGTCCTAGTCTATGTTTTTCATCATCGGTTGTGGTGTTTTTATCTTCCTGTATGACAAAATGTCTATTGTTCACCCACGGACTCTTCTTCCTGCCGTTCATTCTGTGTTCTTGCAGAGTTTGGCAGATAAAGACAATAAAAGATATAATTGATAATGTTGCATCTGTTATCAAAAGAGAAAAGGGAAAATTAAGCTGAACATCAAAATACATCCATTCATTATCAAGCATTCATTTTGCTTCATCAGCTTCAAGGAAATAACCCAGAAAGCAGAGAATAAAATTCACTTGAATGTTGGCAAAGTTTCTTTCCTATTAAGAGATTTTGTAAACACTAGGTTCTGAAGATTTACCAAAAATTGTGAGAATGATAACTAAATTACTCTGGTCAGTCTTGACACCCTGTTACAATAAATTGAAAGAGAAATAAGAAACTTTACCAATGTAAGTTCCTTTTGCATCACCACATAAGACATTATCATTCTTTATTCCCCCAATGCATTTCTCATCTAACGGGTAAGTTTGTAAGTCCCTGCCTTGTAGAATCCTCCGGGTCTTCATTGTGTGCAGTACTCAAATTCAGCACCAGCTGTTTTATGCCTAGTAGGTTCTCTTCCTATTTCCTCAAATATTCCTTCCTTCAACACTACCAGAACATTACCAGTCATTATCTAATGAGCTAGGATATGTCTTCTTCACATTTTCTCAGAGTTAACACTTTATTGAGCACAAGAAGTGAATCTTGTAGTGGACTCCAGGATGACTTCTCTGCCCTGTACCACATTGGCCTCTAACATCTCTCCAAGCTCTATGAAAGAACAAAAGAGAAGGTACTATGATTATATGTGGTAGTATTCACGTCACACAGTTCCATGGCAATGGGCTTGCCAGTCTCCATCCCCAGACAATAAGCATCTCAAAAAGAGTGACTGGGTCTTTCCAGTGTGATGTCAGTGTTTGACACACAGTAGGTACTGATGTGTGTGATGGAGAAAAAGTGATATAAGGCAAAACTGAATATATCCGTTCTGTTCTCCAGAAAAGACGTACCTGTAGAGCTTGGCTTGAAGAGGAAAGAAATCTTTGAGATTCTTAATTGTGGTGGTTGAAATCTTCAATATCTAGATATGAGATTTCCTGTGCTTGCTGTTTAATTCTTTTACGATCACTTAAAGACATTATTATTCTTGTTAGAATATGGTGTTTCAGAAGCCATAAAATGGTGCATGATTTTAGTGGGCTAGGAATGGGGTTTGTAGTGATAAATTATTCTCAGGTACATGTCTGTGCCTTAGGAATCTTATCAGTAGACATAAGACTGTGTGTGTAAGTCAGCTAAGCACTTGGAAAACATTAAAGGATGTGACTAATAGCTCTGACAACAGCCTGGTTCAAATTCCACCTCTGCCACTTTCTAACGCGGTAACTTGAGCAAGGTGCTTAATCTTCTTATAAAGAAAACTGCCTCTTAATCTTTTGAAGCCTTTTATGGTTTCAAGCTCATTTTTTTTTTGTATAAAATGGAGGTAAAATGGTATTTGTAGTAAAAAAGCACATTAGAATTAATGCAACCAGTATAATGGATTTCAGGGAGTGCCTGGAGCTCAAGGAGCAGGTCAACGAACGTGTTGCTTTATTAGTTACGCAGTAAGGTTTCTGCCCTTGTCTGGTTTAGTGTAACGCAGGCTTCATGCTGTGAGTCTTGAAGTCTTCCGTCCCCACCCTCACCCTGGTTCTTGCTGTGCAGATCTGAAAAGCCTGGTGTCTGTGCTGTCCCATTGCCTGCATTCTTACCACAGGATAACTCAAGATCCCGGGAGCACCTTTGTGTGAGAATATAGCACAGAGTCATCAGCAATGAGAATTTTATGTAATCATTGGACTGAACTAGAACTTAATCTATCAAACAACATATATATAGGACAGAGAAACAGCAGTCTCAAGAACTTATTTGCCATAGCTAAAAATTTTATTTTAAAAAAATTTTTTTAGCTTTTTTATTTAGAGAAAAAAAGCAAAACAGAAAAAAATGGTAGAAATAATATAGAATTTCAAAAAAAACAGTAAAAAATCACTAGCTGATAAATTACATATTGTTAGCAACTGCAGAATGGATAAAAAGTTGTGGTATTTTTATACAAAGGAATATTAATCAGCTATAAAAAGAATGATCTTGAGGCTTTTATAGATAAATGAAAGCAATTTGAGACTATCCTCATAAGTGAAATAAATCAGACTCACATTTATAAATACTGTATTGTCTCTCTAGTACAAAAATAATAAAAAACTAAAACATTTATATAATATATATTTAACTATATCTATTATATATACACCACATGAACTATATAAACAAAATGTACGCAACACGTCTAACATATACATTCTATATTAAATACATAATACATAATACATACAATTGTATATTATTATATATATATTATATAAGGTACAGAGTACATATGTATGCCTGTGTAAGTATTACATATTACATACATAATACACATATAGTACATGTGTGATAAATGACAAGCACGTATACCAGGATGATCAAAGCAGTCACCTCCTGTGATTGTATGAAAGGAGGAAACAACAGTGCGGGATGAAAGAATCTCACAACTAGCCAAGAGGCAGCCAGGACTTCCGCCTGCCTTGCCGTGGCGGCAGGACCACAGCTCCATGGTTGTGCAACACCTTCAGTAAACACTTCCTCAAGTGGAGACAATGAAGCGGGGAGTTCCATTCTGCTCACTTCAGTGGAGGCAGGGACAGAGCCCCAGCCCAGGTGCGAGCAGGGCCAGGCCCGTGCTGTTAGAGGCCCCCAGAATGTGGCAAGGGATTCTCCTGGTGCTCACGTTCCATCTCTGTGCACCTGCAGGTAGGTGTCAAGTCTTTTCCAGGTTCCCCTAAGTGTCGGAGAGGTCTGCTTGATTGGCATCTGCTGGCAATGGTTGTTGTGTGTAAAATATCCTGGCTAGTTCTCTCCTAGTCATCAAGAAATTGTGCTAACCAGTTGGGCTAGTTTTAAACTGTTATTTGGGGGCCGTGGTGATGTAAAAACCATGGAAAGGAGAGAATAAGAGGCCTTGGAATCACACTTCTGTGTCTGATCTCTGAATATTGAGAAATGAAAGAGATTTCAGATGGCATAATTTAAACAATGAATATGATCTTTGAGTCAAAAAGTGGAATTCATTAAAACTCATTTTTGTCATTTTTGGTGTCTTAAAGATACACAGACCTGACCGGTGATATCTGTGGACAGGTTTTGGAACAAAACTGCTATTATTATAGGGGCCACTTTGGCTCTTTGTATTCCATTTAGCAGCACATTTTTCAGTCTTTTTAACTTCATGAAAATAAATATAACTAGCTGTAAATAAACAGTTGACAAATTTTATATTTGTAAAGAGTTTCAATTTTACCTGACAAAAAATGTTGCAGGTAATTTGATAATTCGCTTTTATTTCACTGGTTTATACCCAGTACCTGAGAATCTAAAGGTACCAGAATATTATTTTTTAAGAATATGTTACATCTAGCTTGTCGCATGATTTTTGAAAAATTCTCAATTAGATTTTTGGATAAATGAGACTTGATCAGCCAGTTCCATTTCCAGAACTTAACTTGGCACATTAGCTGTAAATTCTGTGATCCTTTCCTCGTAAACTTTTTCCTGGGTCTTAGAATGCTTAGTGGGACCCAGGAATACAACAAACAGGTAACAAAAGATACGGAGGTTAGGGAGGGAAAGATTTTCTGCTGTGCACCCAATTGGTACAAGGTAAAATGATTTTTGCTACCCCTGGCTTCTGATTTGTTTATCAGACTTGTAAAATTTTTACTTAATATCCTTAAATAGAGGACTGACACTAGGCATTTAATCGCTTGACTTAAAATTCCTGCTTTTTGAGTAAAAGTTGATGGCGATCTTTTTTCCCTATATTTTCCAGAGATGCTGTCTCTCACAAGTCTTGGAGTTTCCATTCTTAACTGAACCCTAAGAACTGTTTGGGTCCTTTCTTTGTGAGCAAGAGCAGACCTGCACTGCTGGAATCACCCAGCATGCAACCAGGGACTCTAGCACATTACAAGAGGGCAAAGATCTCCTGGATCTGCTAAACGTGTCTTCTTGCCAGCACTGGGTCCATATGCATTACCAACCTTTGAGTGAAACTGGGGACCCCAATTGTTTCTGCCCCACCCTGGTTGTACATTCAGAACTGTACGGCAGCAATAATGCGCTGTTCTTAGAAATCTTGCTTAAAAATACATCACATACAGCCAAGTATGTGTTGGTGGGAACAGAGAGTCTGAAGTTGCTCAAGCGAGAATGGGGAGGAAGGACAGACAGCTACACCCTCTCACCTTCCATCCGCAACAGGAAACTGCCCCTTGTCTCTCATTTCCCAGCCTAGATGAGCCAAAGTCTTTCCTTGATCACTGAAATACCCCTGCTCATACTCCTACGGATCTATTTTCCAGTAGAACATAAGAAGTGAAGCAATTTTCACGTCCTGCCTCTCCCTCTTTTTATGTCTTCGTCATCGCTCCCATTGCACATGCTCCTCTGCCCATCATTTTTGCCCAGTTTCTCTATGCTTGAAATAAATGAGATGCAAAGTAAGGCCAGATGCTTCTAACAAGCCTCACAATCCCATCAGATAACGGGAGTTTATCACTGGAAAACAAAACCATAAATGTTTAAAAATACGTGGCAGGTGTTTGTGGCATGGGGAGGGAAATGAGAACATTCACAAAGATGAGAAATTTACTGTATTCTGGCAAAGTAAGGCACAAGCAGTACTTTCTGAAATTAATTTATTTCCAACTAGCCATTCTTTCTCTCCAGTTAGGAGGACAGGACAACCCAAAAAAGTATATTCAGTCTAACCTCAATATGCCAAAATACTAGGTTTAATCATGAGATAGATTGAAGGGACACACAGAATTTCAAGACTTAAATCAGTGTCATTATATAATTCTTACTTCCGGGCTTGATGCCATATCTCTGTTTGGAGAAACATTTCTTTAAAGACACTGAGAAGATCTGAACAAAAACAAAAATATCAATATCATGTACAAACGTTTGAATCTCCAATGTAGCACCCAACACGTTAGCAAATAAAGTAGCACTCCAGGTTAAAGTCTGTTATATTTCAGTTTTGTTAATGAGCTTTGGATTTTCTAAAAATAATGAACAGTAATACAGCACAACAACAAAATCAGTTATTCAACTGAAACCAAAATGATAATTTCCTTTTTCTCGATGCAATTTTGTTGGGCAAAACTAATCTAACATACGAGTTCTGTGGGAGAGAGGAAGTACATATTGAAATTAATTAGTAGAAACATATAGTGTTACACATTGGATTTATGTAATTCCTGGGTGTCAGTTATCTGTGCTTGTTCCATTAGCTTCAAATAACTAACTTGACATTATACACTGGGAGGAGGCATGTCTAACTCCGTCCACTGGAGGATGAATACTCAGGTTTGTTACATCCTGACAGGTAGATATCTGCTGTGTAAATTGTTATATCTCAGATCTCATTATTTCAGGGGTTTTCTATTTCAGAGAAATAGGATCCTCCAGGGGAAATTCTATCTGCTTTCTTTAGAGTACTTACTGTGTTACAAGAATGTAGAATGAATTGGAAATTCATTTGTTTCACACTGAAAAGAGTAAGAAGTTGCTAGAAGTTTCTGAAACAAACTTTTTTTCTTTCTGATCTGCTTTCTTTGTGTTGATTTTCATTTGGAAGCGCTTGCTGTGAAAGAATGAGTTGGAAATACATTTTATAACTAATATACATATGCTGAGTCCATATTTACATCAATTGATAAGTTTTGATTTCATGAATAAGGGAGTTTAGAGACTGCTTAGAAGTGTGGAGATCCGAGCACACAGCAGAGAGAATGGGTGTTGAGCACATTTACCTTTATCCTGTCTCACTACTCCTGAATAGAGTTTGTATTATCACTTCCTATTTTTATACAAGGGTCAGGTAGACAATTAGTATTTTATGACCCAAAGGAAACTTAGAGCAATACTTTTTATTGGAATCATATATATTATGGATGAAAACCATTAATACAACAATTTTAAAAAGAGCTGCTGAGGATACGTCAGGGATATATGGCTTCTTTAGCTCAATATTAGTGGGAATAATTGCATTGATCAGACACCACGACACACCAGCAGCATGTTGGTGGCTTACAGTGGTCTTGTTTTGTGTCATCAAAGTAGAGGAGGCAGCAGTAAATTATGTCAATACTATCAGTTAATTTCTGGCAAGAGTCTTTTTTTTTTAACCTCTTGGCACCTTATTTTTCTGAAGTAATTATGAAAATTTAACTGGATAGAAAGAAATTCATTATTTAGTGTTTCTTTAGGTTTTTGTATTACTCTTCTGGAAATGTTTTACAACTAATGCAATGCATTGTATTTATCAAAAATCAATTAAATAGAAATAAAATATATCAGAGATTATCCCCATGACGAAATAGGTAACTAAGACAGTCATAATGTTGTTCTTGAATGTGATGATATGCTAAGGCTTGTTTTGTCATAACTCATTATTATTTACTTATTCAAATGGCCATGGCCCCTTCAGAAATGTTAGAAGAGAGTTTGTATTTATTTGCATGTAATTATAGAATACTTGATCAATCATTAGGCACCATTTATTTTTCCCTCTCTTTTCAAACACTTACACTCAAATAAAACCTAAAATTAAGATATTCTTGTGTCAGTACCATGGTTTTAAGTGTTTCTGAAATGTTTCAAAAGAGTCAATCTCAGGCCACTAAAAGAAAAGTTTAGACTTGAAGAGTTCATGGACAATTTAAGTTTAGTTTTAGACTTGAAGAGTTCATAGACAATTTAATCACCTTTTCTAAGTTCAAGATATGTGTAAATGGCTCTTGAGTGATCAAATCAATTAAAGCAAATATAAAATGTCAAACTTTGACATTACTTGATATTTTTGAGTTTCTGTAGAAAATTTGAAGACATGAATATTTTGTCACCTGGGATATCATTGGGATAGAATAAAGCAGTAAGAATCCAGTCCTCCCAGGTGACTGGTGGACAGATAATAATCACCTCAGTGAACACCTCAGTTCTGTTTGTTTGAAATTCAATCACATTAACATAAATTTATATTATTAGAGGAGTTAGGTTCCAGGGATTCTTGCCATTGACTTACACCCCCAAACCTTTTCAAAAATTTTAGATTGAGACAGAGTCTCCCTAAATTGCTCAACTGGCCTCAAATTTGAGAGCCAGCTGCTCAGCCTCCCAAGTATTTGGGATTAAAGGTGTGAGTCACCACACTCCTGTTCCTGCCCTCATAAATTGTGGGTGGGGTCTTTCTCTGCCTTCCTAATCCCACTGCAGTCCCTGTTTTGAGTGGACCGGTGACTGTTGACCTTTCCTCAGCTGCTGCCTTCCCCACAGCAGGAGCTGAAGTTCATGTGGATGAATGGGAGAAAGCAGAACATCTGGTGGTCGTTTTGGGAAAACTGTTAATCTCTCTCTCTCTCTCTCTCTCTCTCTCTCTCTCTCTCTCTCTCTGTCAAGATTTGCAGAAACAATGTGCCAATAAGTATTTAAAATGTAAGTAGGTTGTATCAGATGACCTTCCAATTCTCTTTCAATGCAACTGCATGCTCAGAAAAGTCCTTCCAGGTCAGCAATTCTCTTCAAAGTCTTCTCTAATTTCCAGTTTTTTCAAATTTTTTGTATAAAATTAAAAGGTTATTTGCATTGCGAATGCCAGCACATTCTACAAATCTACTAATTGGGCTTGTTCTTACGCTACTTAGTGTTCAAATATTGCTATTGGACAATCCAAGAAAGATATATTAGAATCAGAATAGTATTTTTGTAACATCATATGGTGCTTTCTTTCAATTATTCTGGGATTCACTGTCTTCTTAAAGGACTGGTTTACCTTCAGCTTCTTTTTGCCTCCACTGCTGATCCTCTGTGGGCATTTAAGGCAGCAAAGAGAAATGGGAAAAATCCAAGAGAAATGTCATTAGACCAAGAAACACTGGCCATCTTTTAGTGGTGACTATTTTAGATTAGAGTAAAGGTTTGATAGAGTGGATTTCTGATACTGTCTATATTTCCTGATGTGAGCACTCTGATCACTGACATGTGCTGCACAAAACCTCCGTGTGTAGCATCCTTCATTCCAGTACAGTAAGGTTTGCCATGACTAAGACCAGCTTATTTTCACTCTGCAGCTAAGTGTTCTCTTTTCTTTTCCCTCTCTCCCCCTTCAGTAAGTGCTGTGAAAGAGCTCCCTCAAGCAAAGAAGTATGAAGTTGTTTATCCCATAAGACTTCATTCACTACATAAAAGAGAAGTCAAAGAACCAGAAAAACAGGTATAACGTCTGATTTATCAAAGAATTCTGAGTTAGAATAAATATGTGTGTGTATATAATACATATCTCATATGCATGTTTTTATGGCTTATATACAGCTGTGTCTCTCAAAGCCTCATGTACTCATAGGTGGGACTTTCTGGAGTGAATGAACCATATGCACGTAATCATGGATCACAGGTGTGTGATACTGGATTAGTTTACAAATTGGTTTAGTGTAATTCTGGATGTGAGTGGTAGATTTGCTAAAGAGGGAAGACTCACCCTTAAAGGTGGGTGACATCAGCCAACAGGCTAGCAGCCTGGGTGGAATAAACAAGGAAAGAAGGAAGTCTCCCTGCTTCCTGCCTGCCATGCTGTGGACTGTTTCTTCTGTGCCATGCAACCCAGTCTTGAAGCCAGCCGAGTATGGGCTGGAACTTCTACAAATTGTGAGCTAAAATAAACCTTTCCTCTTTAACTTGTAGGTGTCAAGAATACTGTCCCATCAATGGAAAATTAACTAAAAAATGTATAATATATACATTATATATATATATATATATCCTATACAAATCTGATGTGTCAAGTAAACTTTGAAGTTTTCAGCTGCTATGCCTAAGAATTAAATAATGGTACTGATATTGTTTATTTGATATTTGACCTTTAAATCTTCATAATAATCTAAAGTTCCACCCTTACATTTATTTTACAAATCAGAGTTCTGAGAAGTGAAATAAACTGACCCAGTTATCCAAGCACATGAACTTTAATATAAAGTGATTCTTTATTCTGAACACTTTAAAAATTATATAATGATATACAACTTATTTTATCTGTCTAGCATCTATCTATATATCTATCTATCTCCATCTCTCTATACACATATAACTATGACCATTCAAAAAGGAAAAAAGTAAAATATTGCAGTGAATGTGTGTTAAAATATTAATGTGAAGTTTATTTTTTCTAAACTGGCAACTTTAAAATAATTTGTATAATCCTTACAACTTAATGAAATAACTCATTCTCAACCAACATTCCCTGAACAAACTTACTAGTTGCAAGGGGAAAGCTTTAAAAATGCTCCCTTTAATAGAAATATTGTAATTACTTACATTCTGAAGCCTTTTGTTGGGATCCAGGAAGATATACATAATTGAGACATAACTTATAAATTGTCAGAAATACACTAAAATGCAACTTCTGAGGAACACACATTCCACTATAGACAAGATTTCTTATAGAATTTCTTCCAAAACACATTTATAACAGCAGAGCCCAGAGTGTTTCTCAAAATAACTATTTATCAACAAAATTTTTCCACTGAGTTTAATGGAGTTTATATACACTAGATTCTTCCTTAATATAACTTTCTTCAAGTGATTCATTGTCTCTTAAAAGTGTCACTTAAAAGTGTCAGCTACATTTTTCTGAATTATTTAAGGAGAATTGGGATATAATTGAAGTATTTTTCATCATGGTATTAAGTGATTTCCCCACAATTGTGAAAACAAGTTTAAGATTTTGTTTTGAAAAAAATTATTTTGATACAACATCATGTCCCAGTTACTGCACATTCTAGGTGATCAGCATTAATTTTCCAAATGATTGAATAGATGGATGTGATGTGATTAACATTTACTGCAGACATATTCCTTGTCTCATTCATGACTCATTTAAATTGCTGCATGAGCCTTAGTGTTTTTCTGATCTGGGGTGAAAGTATGTGGCGTGTTAATGCAGAGGGCTAGCTTGTGTTCATATCTTAGCTTGGTCAGGTCTCCTTGCAAAATGCCAGACATGCAGACACTTTCCATGCTTTTTCTTCAATATGAATTAGTAATAACATTGCTTAGATCATATGTAAACTTTGAGTTTATTGCATGAAAGTGAGGCAGGATGTAAATACTAACCCCAAATTGGATATTATGTTCACCTTGCCTTATGAATCCCATATGATAGCTTTTATGACTAATTTCCAAGGCTTTAATAGCTTCAGTTCACACTCAATATGCCTATTTTTTCACTTATCTTTCTCAATAAACCTGCTACTCAACCTAGGTATTATTTTCTTAACAATGTACTTATTCCTACCTCTATGTCTCATGTTATGGATTTCTTGCTACTTAAAATATTTATATTTAAAGAGCAGCCTGCCTATATGTTTTGTAAGATTAGTGTGGTATATTCTTTATCTCTTACCAGACCCTCTCCTCAGATCATGCTGTAGTCATGGGCATATTTCCACAATTTATTACTTGATTTTTAAAAATTCTGGTTTTGAATCTGTAGTGGTGTATGTGTGTGTGAGTGCACGTGCGTGTGCCTATAAGAGGGCATGCAGCTTTCTCTTCTACGTCTGGATCAATTTTATATCTTTGACATACCCTTCCATCTGTTTTCCCCTTGTCTCCAACCTCTGTCTTGAGATATAAACATTTGTTCCATATAACACTTGTTGACTCAAATAAATCTTTTACAAAGACTATTAATTGTACTTGAGAATGGCTATAAAATTCTCAGATGATTTATCTATTTAGTTTTCAAAAGTGGCTGATCTGTTCAAAGGGGAACATGCAGATATTTGGTGTCTTGTAGTCTGCTAAGTAAAGAAATGCAAATATTGCTAGATCATGATTAAACAAATAGAAGTAGCCAAATATGTATTTATGTATCTTTTTAATCACAGTAAATGTTTGTGCATTTTTACAGGAAAAATTTGAAACTGAATTAAAGTATAAAATGACTGTGAATGGAAAGATTGCAGTGCTTTATTTGAAGAAAAACAAGTAAGTATTTTTAGCTCAGATATTATCCTCTTCTAGAAGAAATTAGGGTGTATAAAGTGTACTAATTGAGCATGTTACTACTTTTGGCTCTCACTAATCAGCTTTCTACTAAAGTAGTAGTTCATTGGGTAAAACAATAATTCATTAATATTTTGATATTTTAGATTTAAAATACAATGAAGGAGGTGGAACAAGCATACATTTTATTCTATGAAAGATAAAATGGAGAGCTACTAAGATACTTTTCCATAATTTTTAAAATGTCCTCTACATTATTACAATTTATTATTCTAACACTGAAAGATTATATTCTATAACCATTTGGAGAAATGCTCAAGAGACATACAAGTGAAATAAAACTCTAGAGCCAAATAAACTGACCTCTCCTTATTCCAGAACCAGTGGTTTTTCTATCCAAGAATCCACTTACCTATTTTCCTCATTAACTACATTATCCTATTGTTCATTCTCTTCATGTGGTTGACCAGAATTCAGAAAATCTTTCATGCCAAAAGAGCCCTAACTCCCTAGTGCTACACGTCCCACCCAGACCTTGATCCTCCTATTTCTTGACTATCTCTAAACTAGTTTTTCCCAACCCTCTGCTTTTAATCCCTGCATTATTCTTTATAAGGTAGTAAGATTTTCTCCAAAAAAATAGTTTATTATCTTTCAAAAATCAACAAAATAGACTGAAATTTGGAACCAGTGTGGCATAGTGGAAATAGCACAGATCTTAAATTCAGGCCAATGTGAATGTGATTCTTTGAAGTCTTTCTTCTCATATGAGAATAAGCAAAGTAATAATTATTTCATAGAATTAAATTGAATGATGTACATTTTACATTTCTAACTCGGTGTCTGCTCTAGAGATCTTCTCACCTTGCCTCTTTTAAAAAATATAATAATTACTCACATAATATGAAGTTAATTAAAGTACATATTGATAAGTGAATGGACCAAGAAATTGCAGTATATGTAGAATGCATGCAGTGATATGTTATTTAATTTCAAAAAAGGAAATCCCATCATTTACAATAACATGGATGGATCTAGATACCAATACACAGAATGAAGTAAACCAGGAAGATATGCACATTCCATGATGTCATTTATGTGTGGGATCTGAAGAAGTCTAACTCACAGAAACAAAGGCCTGGGAGGAGCTGGGGACAGAGGAGAGAGTGGGAAGGTATGAATCAAAGGGTACAAACTTCCAGGTGTACATGAGTTAGTTCTGGGTACCTACTGTGCAGCATGGTGTTTGTGGTTAGTAACAATATATTTTATTCCTGAAATTTGTTAATAGATAAGTTTTAAGTATTCTCAACACATACAAGTGATATGAGGTGAAAGATGTTAACCAACTTGATTGTGCTCATGTTTTCAAAATGTGTATCAAACTGTCACATCATGTAGCTCAAATATCTTCAGTTTTAACTTGTTGTGTTTTAATCTCATACACATGCACACAGACACAGACACAGACACAGACACAGACACAGACACAGACACAGACACAGACACAGACAGACGCACACCCACACACAGTCACCTCTCCATATACTCAAAGGATTGGTTCTAAGACACCACAAGGCTACTAAATCCTCAAATTCTCAAGTCCCTTAAATAAAATTGTATAATATTTGCATAAAACATACATACATCCTCTTGCATACTTTAAATCATCTTTCAATTACTTAGTATGCTTAATCAAATATAATTGGTGTGTAAATAGTTGTTATGTTGTATTATTTAGGGAATAATGACACCAAAAAATCTGTATGTAATTAATTCAGGTGCAATATTTTTTTCCCAAATATTTGCCAGCTGAGATTGGTTGAAAGCTAAGGTGTGGAACCCATGGAGATGGTTGGTTGTCTGTAAACATACATCTGGGCTACTCTTTTTGGTCAATAACTTTTGGAGAAGCTTAGTGAAAATGCCAGAAGGGCCCTAATTATCCAATTGGAGTCCATTCTCAGTGCACTCTGCTCTGCAGTCGCTGACTTGGTGGAAAGTGTAGTCATCCCAGCGTGGATAGAAATATTCTTCATTCACACTCTTAGCTTTTATCGACTTTGACCCTGTCAGTTCTGCCTCTCCCTAATGTCCTTCCTCAGAGAAGCCTGAAAAGTCTCCTGGGAAAGCAGGCTCTGTTCCACCTTGCTCAGCAATGTCCTTTCCCTGCTGGTCTTTCCGAGTCTAGCAGCTTTTTCATGCTAGTGCTTGTCTGGAGGGGTCCAAAGGAGGAGTTGGAGAATTACAATTTTTCTGTACACACTGAAAGAACTCATTTTGATCAACACACTTCACTATGAATGTGAGTAACTCAGTATTTTTTTTTCTTTCTCCAGGAATCTTCTTTCTTCAAACTACACAGAAACATACTACGGATCCTCAGGAAAGGAGATCACCACAAGCCCACAAATCATGGTACAAGAGCCTTAAGATTCCTTGTTAATGGGAGAATGAACCACAGGGTTAGCACAGGTCCTCTCCAGGCAAATCGAAGGGAAACAGCATCCATAGCTTTAAGAGATTTTTTTTCACCAGTAATAATAACTTACCTGACCTTCTAATGCTCACATTTTCTCAACCAAAAGTCATTCCTTGACAATCCTAGTAACCTTTTCCATATTTCAAGATAGGCAGATGGAAGGAGCATGCTTTTCCTTTAACATTGTTTTCTGCAGCATAACTTTCTGTAGCATGGAGAATCAAATACTTTTGGGATTCTCTCCCAGTTCTGGCCACCTCCCTCAAACTCAAGTCTGTCTGATCAATGGCAATGGTAGGGTTTTGTGTGTCCCTTGAATGATGTCAGTCTGGGTCCCGCTCCAGAACAAGCACGTGAGAGTGGGCCACCAGCCTTTCTTCTTGAAGACTGCTTAAAATATTTTTGCTAAACAGTGATACAAAACTTTACATGGTATAGGAACGCTACTGGTTTTTGAGTGTTGATTTTGTATCCATATACTTTGTTGAATCTAGTTACTCAATCTGAATCTTTTGGTGGGGTTTTGGGGGTATTCTGTGTAGAAGAGTATTATGTCACCTGCAAATAATGATAATTTAACTTCTTCCTTCCTTTCCTATCTTTATGTCTTTTATTTCTTTTTATTGTGTAATTATCTGGCTAAGTTTCCAGAACCTGAAAGAGTAAGTAATGACTAATATGTACAATAGATATTGTGAAACAGGAAGAAATTGTTCAAAAGAAAAGAGGAACTAAGGAGGGAGAAAAGAAAAAGGGAGGGGAAAAGAAAAAAATACTAAAAAAGATAGATAAAATGGAAACAAATACTTGTAAATAAGGAGGGTAAGAGAGATTGAAGGGAGCGCAAGAGTTAGGAAAAAGAAGAGGGAATCAAAATATATCATACACAGGTACAAATTCCCTATGATGAATGTGATCATTATACATACCTAAATCATACCAATAAACCTAAAAAAAAAGACTTTACATGGGCAAACACCTTATCTATCCTAAATTAGATAAATCTTCATGGAGCAGTGACATGAAAAATGTTAGCAAGTGAAAGCAGGGAATTTGTACAGGTTCATTACAAATGGAAATCTTTGGCTAAGTTATGAAATAAAAATGAAATAGAATAGACTGCCATTTTGGGAAAAATCCAGGCCTTAGAAATAAGTAATGAACTGTTAGTCACTGAAGCTAAAGAATAAAAGCTTGATTTGGCATGGTGTCCAAATCTGTAATTCCAGCATTCAGGAGGCTGAGGCAGGAGGCTCACTGTAGAGGCCAGTTTAGGCTACAAAGTGAGTTCAAGGCCAGCTTGAACTCCATAGAGAATCCCTGTTTTAAAAAAAAGAATAAAATCCTGGTGTTTGGGAGACTCAGGTTTTAAACTTACATTCACTCAAGGCATTTCTTTTAAACAGTATTTGACAGAGTCCTGTATCAGCAGCAACAATCTGCAATTAATACTTTATCAGTATTTTGAATCATTAACTGACGTCAAATACTTTAATACTTAAAAAACTCATATCTAAATTTTTGTATCTCTAAGTTGACTCTTGCTTAGCAAAAAATAGTTTGAAAGGATTATGAGTCCTGTGTCAAGATTTCAAATTCAAATTTATGAATGAATCTGAAAGCCATGAACACTTCGCTCTGAAAACCGTCTTGCTCTGTTTTTTAGGATGATTGTTACTATCAAGGACACATCGTTGATGAAAAGATTTCTGATGCTAGTATCAGCACATGTAGGGGCCTACGGTAAGCCTTTGTTAAGGTTTTGTGTGGTCCAGTGATAATGGTGTGAGTTTAACGAATCTGAAGACCTGTAAATATAGTTATTTACACAATAGTTGAGCATGAATTCTAAAGGGTAGGAAAATTTGAAAGTCGAAGGACATTTCTCTTTGTACTAGCATATGACTTGTACACCTGCATTGCTTTAAGAGTTCTTTTTATTTGTTTGCTTGTTTTAAAAATGTGAATTTTTGAAACTTGGCATTAGAGTCAGAATCTTTAGGGAATGGAAGTTCCTTTCCACCCTCTTCCCAATTTGACTTCCTCCTAGCTTATCTTAGTAATGCCTGTAGCTTGCATTTCTGTCTGTTACTGACTTTCTGTGCATTTGTCTATAATAAGAATCTCTTGTAATGATCAGACTCAATTATCTAATTTTTCTTTCCATATTCCCAATTGAAAATCATGAAGAATCTTTGTGTAAATGTGCTCTAAACCAAACTAGTGACTATGGCAGAAATTTTTCCCGTGCTGTGGATTTTGAGTAGTGGTACAATCAAATAATCACCTGCCCAGTAAAGGAACTTACTCCTTTGTGGACTTCTTGTAGCATCCCATGGTCAATCCCTTATCAAGACCGATTGCTGGTAACTTCAAGGTATTTCCTGATGGCATTCTCTGCCTTCTTTCTCTACTGCCCCAATTACTCCAACTACCCTGATCCTTTATGCAAACAGACTAACAAACAAACTTGCAGT
The DNA here is from genome assembly GCA_004027295.1 of Dolichotis patagonum. Taxonomy (NCBI): domain Eukaryota; kingdom Metazoa; phylum Chordata; class Mammalia; order Rodentia; family Caviidae; genus Dolichotis; species Dolichotis patagonum. Next base: position 131,397 of record PVJX010002001.1, read on the forward strand.
TTGACTCGCTACATCCATCCACACTTACTATCTTCTCTGTGTTAAATCTAGTCTCCCTTACATGCTCTTTTTTGTTTGGACTAATTACTTGTTTCAAATATATATGATATTTACTCTGTGATTATATATTCCCTGATTATTTAATATACATCCACTTTTCTCATTTGAGCTGACTCTCTATGAGGGAAGAGATTATGACTCCGGTTTTCTCTCTGTCCTTGGTCTTGGCAGTTAAATAGTGAGTGCTCACTAAAAATCAGTTCAATGAGATTTCAGCATAAGGAGTAGAAAAGGAATTAATAATATTTCTTTGATCACTTGCTTTCTATGTTATCTCTGTCATTCTTTATCATTGTATTAGCAGGTACCATCATATCAATATCATAGGTGGACAAACTGAGGCTAAACTAATTTAAATATTTTTTTTCTTTCATGGATAATAAGTAATAGGATTTTATCACATTTTTGTAAGATTCCAAAATATGCTCAATTTTCAGTGAAAAGTTAGATCAGACGCAGGGTAAAAATTGGAAGAGTTCTGGTCTGAAGTAGGAAATGTCTCTTCCAGTGCAGCAGCTGCGTGACTGGCTAGATGATATTTCAATGGTCATTTCTCCTTAGCAGGTCCTGTTTCTTTATAGAGAAAAGAAGTGCAGGTAATAGTATTTAAAGATATTGCCAGCCGTATGTTGTCTATTACTATGAGATGGAAATTTTGTGCACTCCTTTCTGGAACTTACAAATTTGTACCCCTCAAATGCAAGACTGTTTCCCCCAGAAACTGAATTCTCATGTACTTCAGGGGCTACTTCAGTCAAGGCGACCAGAGGTATGTCATTGAGCCTTTGAGTGCCACACCTCAGGATGGACAGGAGCATGCCCTCTTCAAGGATGAGCCCAGCGATGGCCATTATGACAGCAGATGTGGGATGGATGATGTGCTGTGGGTACCCGGATCCCACCAGAATGTGGTGTCACCAGGCACCAGACTGGTTGTATGTACAGCTTTATCTTTTACTGGTGATTCTGTCTTTTATCTCCTCCTAGGTTCCAGGCCAACATATAGCTGGCCTACCGATGCATGTGACTTAGAGTTTTAGTTACTGTTGAAATTAGTAGATTATAAATACACTAATCATAAAATATTACAGTATATCAGTGATTCATTTAACAAGTACTTATGAACTAACCAAGTAAAAAGGTTAAAAAGCAGCTAAAATGTAACACTTATCCTCTAGGACCAGGCAAGAGTCATGATATTCTGCAACCTACAACAACCCACAAAATTGTACAATTATTAATATTTTGAGATGACATACAGCCACCAAATTTCTGAATACACTCAACAAATCTCCTTCAGTGACTTCCATGAGTAGTAGCAAGAGACATGAGATCTGCCTACAGGAGCTTAGAATGTGCTTTCTTGTAAAAAAAATACTACTTCCAGCCACAGAAGAAAACTGAATGCAGCTTTTCGTTTTAAACTGTAAAGTGCATGATAAAATACCTTTGTCATTATTAGTTTTATTTCCTTCAGGATCTACTTCAAATCCCATCATCTCTTAAATATTCTCAGAATCTCTAAGCACTGGTAAGAATTCTTCTGAATAAAGGCTCAGGTGTGTGGGGTAGGCTTGCATTCTACCAGTGTTATCTAAGAACCTAGAAGAACCAGTCCTGGGCACAGCGCTTTTGTCATTCTGTGGCCACTCTTTGGGAATCATGTGGAAACGCCCTTGCTTTGCTGACCTGCTGTTGTTTTGCCTTTCTCCCACCTCACTACTGTTCCTCTGCCCAAGCTCCTTGCTTCTCCCCTCCTCTGGCTCAACACTTAGTGATAGTGGAGGATTTAGAAAGCTCAGTCCTGGCTCCCTCTCTTTGCTTTATCTGCATAACTGCGTATGTATCTTCAGCCACCATCTCTCCTCTGAAGATAAGATGGCTATAATTAACTATCTATTGATGCAGCCATTTAAATTCTAATATCACACACATAACACAGTAAACTAAACTAAGGAGTCTTGAACCCCAGACAATACTTGCTTCCCTCTCATTCTTCCCAGCTCAGTTAATATCACCACAGGTCATCCTTTGCTAAAGTTCTGATCTGGAAATTACCATTGTGTCCTCTCGCCTTCTTCCCTGCCTGTAAGGTAGCCACGGGATGTGTTTCAATCCTCACTTGGCTTTCTCTTCTGAGGGCCCCAGGTACCATCCCACAATCACCATGGTGACAGCCTCTCCTTAACCTTCCTGCTCACATTGCCTCCTTACAGGGTCCACTTACCTTAAAATAGTTTGGCTGATGGTTTTTATTACAAATCATCTCACATCCTTTTTCTCATCAAAGCCCTGTAATGACTTTCCATTCCATAAATAAAAGCCAAACCATTCATTATGAAATACAAATCATTGTATGATTAGGGACACGTCAAACTCTCCAGTCCACACTTCACATGTACTAAATACACTTTCTGTTTTTTCTGACAACAAAATCTTTCTATCTCTGTTTCAAATATGCTAATATTATTGCCTTAGATTCTTTTACTAATTGTTTTCTCTGCTGGAATAAAATCTTCCTTTCCCTGAGATCTCATTTCTTTTGAATATCTTTTTCTCACTAGCACCTGTTTACCATGCATAGAGATCACATTCACCGTGGGGAATCCGTATCCATTCTTTTCCTTCAACTATCACTTTTTAAAAAATCTTTCTTCCATTCCTTCCTTTCCTTTCCTTCCATCCTTCATTTGACTACTTATTTTTATTAAGAATCTTGTTATAGGTCAACTCCTTAAAGAAGCTTTTGCTAACCATCTTTTCTGAAATGAATGCTGTTAAATAATTATGCATGAGGGAACACCTGGAGACTGAGACTGCAGGAAGGACTAGATTTTACTCCACGTGTTATTTCAGGCAGGGTGAAATCAAGTGGCATCAGCAGCTACCTGGAGGGGGGGCTAAATATATGTAGGATATAAGGATGGGGGTTGCAGTCTCAGAGAACCTGAATGGAATGTTTGTAGTCAGAGCTTCAAGGATAATCAGTGCAAGTGTGTATAAGCCACTGGCCTCAGGAAGCCTACAGGTCCGGTTCTAAATTTTTTATGGCTCTTAATTCTGATTTGCTGAGTGCTGCCTAAATGCCTATTGTTTGTAGTGGGCAGCATGAATGCAGGCCTGACAGATACCTGATCACACAAATTCACATTAAATCCACCCATAGTGCTGGTTACTTTCTGATGCATGCGTGCATTTGTCTTTTGTGAGTTTTGTGTGCTGATAGACCCAACCTCTTTCACTGCTATATCCCTAGTTCCCATGACACTGGTAGTTCATAAAAAGTGCTAATAAATGTTTTGTTCCAATGGAGAGTGACAGGTAAATATGTGTCTCATCACATGATACCTAAAAGTCAATTGGCAGTGATTTGTTACTGAGTAATGGGAACTTAATAGCCTAACAGTGCTTCCAGAAATGCACCCTAATAGTCTTGGTAGTTTATTATTTAGTAGGAATTTTGGATATGTTACTTTTCAACAGAAAATATCTACTGTGAAAAGTTTGGAGGTTTTTTTCTTGGCGAGAAATGAAGAGAAAACAGGGATGCCTGGAGCCTAAGAAAGAGTTGCACCCTGCAGAGGAGTAGAAAGCAGAGGGCAGGCAGAGAGCGCCTCTGAGCACTGTGCCATTGGCAGAGGATGGATGCTAATCAGGAATGAAATGAAAGGCTGCTCCCAAAAAACAAACAAAAAGCACAAAGCCAAGTCCAAAACCAGAACTAAAAAACACAAAATACATGTGAAAGACTTTGAAGTCAATGTTTCTCTGTTTCATTGCATGATAGAAGAAGAAATCCACAATTCATGATATCCAAATGCTGGCTCCCACTCCTACTATGTAATTAAGAAGAAACTTAATTATTTGATAAGATGACATTGTCCTACTAGTATACTACTGATGTCCCTTCTAGCGCTAACGTTCTGAGCCTTGTCTACAGGTGATCTTGACCACTGAGGAATGTTAACATGGTAATACTGTTTGGCTTTATCCACACACACCATCTAAATTCTTATAAAATTACACACACCAAATAGCAGACTCTTTCAGAGAAAGATGTTATCTTAGTAACGGTCTTGCTTGTTTTTCAGGGGTTAAATGGCCAGAAGGCTCAGGATCATAGCAAATACATAGAATATTATTTGGTCCTGGATAATGGTGAGGTAATTATATCAGATAACTTTGCCCTTTAAAATCTTTCTCCACATAAATTTACTTATGAGATAGTAAATGTCTATGGCAATTTTTGCTTAATTTTTACTAAGTTTATTGGTAAATTTAGATATACATAATGATCACACTCATCATATGGAATTTGTACCTGAATATGATATATCTTGATTCTTCTTCTTTTTCCTATCTCTTGCCCTCCCTTCAATCCCTCTTACCCTACTTATTTGCAAAGCTTTGTTTTCATTTATTCTTTTTTTCTCATTTTTTTCTTTTTTCTTCCTCCCTCTCTTCCCCATTCCCCTTTCCTTTTGAACAATTTCTTCTTATTTCACACTCTCTACTATATTTTTTGGTTCTTATTTACACTTTCAGTTTTTCACACCAGAGAGACAAAGTGATATTTACACACATGTGACCAATTTATTTCATTTAAGAGTATGGTCTCAAGGTGCATCTATTTACCTAGAAATGCCTCAGGTTTATCCTTCTTTATAGCTCAGTAGTACTCCATTGTATAAAAATCTACATCTTTTTTAAAAAACATTTGTCAGTTTATGGGTATATGTGTTGTTTCCAAGATTTACATATTACTGCTATAAACATGAGTGTGCAATATGATGTTTTTAAATATTTTGGGAATATACCAAGAAAGGAAATAGCTAGGTCAAGTGGAACATCTAGTTCTAGTTTTTTGATTTGCCACAGTGGTCGCACCTGTCTACACTACCACCAACAGTGGTGAAAAGTTTCTTTTTCCCCACAACTTCACCTGCATTTATTATTAAAGAAATCACTATATGAACGAAAAGATAACCCACAGAGTGAAAAAAATCCTAGTCAGTTCTTCTTCAGACAAAAGACTAATATCTAGAACATATAAAGAACTGAAAAACATCAGACCCCCCAAATTTAAGTTAATTAAATGGGCATCTGAAATGAATAGACATTTCTCAGAAGAAGTACAAATGGCAAATAAAAAAATGGAAAGATGTTCAACATCACTGATTATTCAAGAGATACAAATTAAAACAACACTGAGATTCCATGAAGAAATCCACCTATGTCAATTTTTAAAAATAATAAATATGACCTACACTTACAAATTATTTTGAACCTATAAATTTTAATATTCATAATTAAGTTAATAAATTTTTCTTTTCAGAGATAGACAAACAATATGATACAGGTAAATTTAATTTTGACCCTGTAATTCTCTATCTTTGTCCTTAGTGATCCAAACTTAATCTTCAATTAAGTTCTTCATCAGGTTGTGTTCCATAAAGTAGTGAAACTTTCATAAGTTAAAATTTATGCTCAGCAGATGAATCCAGTAAATAGGATCTTTGAAAAAAAGTAAATCTTTAGGGATAGTTGCCAATTACCTTGCTTTATAACAATGCATCTGCATATACTGTGTTTTCTGTACAAGAAGTCCCACTGTTTCATACCAAAAACAGAAAATCTAACACATAAAAATATAGGTAAATAGATTAGTTCAAGACCTAAAACGATGGTCTCTCTTATTACATAGAATTTATTTGCTGTCCATGTATACGTATTTAAAATTTTTTCACATTTTTGAATGAGTAAGCTATTTCTTACACTGATTATGTACAGGTTAGGAAACCATGAAATTCATCTGAAAATATATTTGGAATAATTCCTATGCGTTTTATACTGACCTTATTCTTCAAGAGAGAAAAGACACTACACTCCCAAAGTGCCTTAACTTAGCTGAAAAATGAGTCAATTTGGTTCTAACTTTTAATAATTAATCCTTAATTGTAGCCCTGATCAGTAATATTTCAGGTTACTTTTCTTACTTTCTAATTATATTGATTTCTGTTAATGCCTTTTTGCTCTTATTTTTTAGTTTAAAAAGTACAATGAAGATCGGGATGAAATAAGAAAGAGAGTGTTTGAGATGGTCAATTACATCAACATGGTATGATATATTTTATTCAGTGGAATTTTACTGGATTTTTCTATTCATGTTTGTGATTCTAGGAAGGAAATTGAAGGGCCCTGAGACCGTTGTGGTGACCAGCTTGGCTAGGGACGGTCATAACTTCTGCTGCTTAACTGAGTGTCATTATCATAGGGTGGAGACGTTTCTCAAATACTTCACTATTTTTAGTTTTGTTTAGATGCTTCTTGCTTTCTTGAAATCTAAGAAAATCCTAAAAAACAAATCTCAATAGAAAAGTGACCCAGAGAAGAACACAAACACCATAATATGCTCATCTTTTACACAGTAACATTTGTTAAGTGCACCACCTTGTTCAAACTTCAAAGCAGCTCTGATTATTACAAAAGCTGACTGTACAGTTAAGAAATTGTAGCTCTAGTGCTTATCCAGTAACTTGTCTAAGATCAGAAAGTGACCTAAGCAGTGGAGATAAGGTTTGAATACAGAGTTGCCAGGTTTTAAAGCCTGTTTCTGTTATACAGCTGTGGATTATATTCTTTAGGCACAAGAGTATAGTCTACCTTATAAAATTTTTAAAAGTGATTATATGTATATCAATTAAATATTGTTGATTGTTTATTGAATATATAGCTCAAAATGAAACATTCTGTGAGTAGTATCTTTGCATCCTCAGATAATAAAATGAATGTGCATTTAGTAGCTAAGGTCATATCTGACATTCCTGCCACAAAATCAGACTCACTCTCCTAGGAAAGCTGAGAGATAGACACATTGAGGACCCGCGTTGTGCCAGGTAGTTTCTAGTTTACAGAAATAAAGTGGAGAACAAACAGGTAAGTATACTTTCCTTCAAGAGGTTTACAAATATAAACCAAACGCTGGAAAGTGTGTCACATGGTCACAGATATTATCAAGAAAAATACAACAGAGAGAAGAGAGGGAGAGAGACAGAGAGAGAGAGATAAACAGAAAGACAGAGACAGAGACACACACACAGAGATTAGTAGTGAATATATATAACCTATCTAATAAGGTGATATTCAAGTACAGACCTAAAGGAAGGGAGAAGAGTGTTTGAGGAAAGTTAGAGTGAGGGAAAAACCCAGCTGGATTTGAGAAAAGGCAAGAAAGCCATTGTGGCCAGAATGCAATAGGCCAGGGCACAGATGAGAGGAGATGAGATGAGACAGTAAGGGTGACAAGAGCCTGAACAGCCCGACAGTGCTTGGTGACACTGCCTTACTCAGGAGTAAGGAAGACACCGAAAAGCCTGAGCCATTATGCTCCTAAAGGAGTACATGTTGTTCTTTATGTTGAAAATAAACTGCAAAGAATCAAAGATAGAAGTGAGAAGGTGAGCAGGTCACTGATGACCCAATACAGGGCAAGAGATGATGGCGTCTTGGAAAAAGTAATGGTGAGGAGTTGGCTGAGAGGAGCTGAGCACTGGGCAGAGTCAACAGGGTTTGCAGGGTAAGGGGACATGGGAGGAGGGGCAGGAAGAAGAGGCAAATGATGTAAAGGATTTCAACGTCAGCAGATTTAATACAGGGGTGAAGTGGGAGAGGAAGCGTGGCGGGGAGTGAGGGGAGACAGATTCTGTTAGTAGACGTGGCACTGGAGACACCTTTCATGCCTCTAAGTGGAAATGCTGACGGCTCGGATACACAAAGTTGACATTCAGAGACAAGATCTTTGTAGAGATGCAAATTCACATCTTCAGCTCATAGAGACAGTGTAAGACATGAGTTAGCACTGTTAGCCTGTGGGTCAACTGGGGTCTACAATTCTTAACAAAATTACATTTTATGGAAACACTGCCATGTTATTTTAAAAACACTTCGTGTATAAATATTTCTCTGTGACAGTGGCAGAGTAACCGAAACAGAGATCATCTAACCAATAAAGTCTGTGACGCTGTCCATGGGAATCTTTAAAATATGGAAAAATTTAAGCAACACTTTATTCGATCACTAAGAGACTGGATAAAAAGTAAATAAAAGACCTGAGGGCTGGCGTCTGGAGTGTGCCTTTGAAAAGAGATTTTAAGAAAGGAGAAACTGCTACACAGATGGGGCTAAGAAGGAGATGAGACAGAGGAAAGCCAGGGGAGAACACTGCACGAGAGGCCACCTGCAGCACAAATCAGACAGAGAAGAAATGGGCAGTGATGTTAAATGCTCCTGGCGAACGAAGACTGCTGTTGGATTTGACAAAATAAAGGCCGTTTGTCTCCCAGACAAAGCCAGCTCCTGTTGAGTTGAGAGAATATGAGCACAGTGAGGCCAAGAAAGTGAGATTAGTAGAGTTAGAGAGAGGAAATTCAGAAACCCTTTTCCAGAATGTTCTGTTATAAAGGAGAGTGGAGAGAAGGAACATAAAATCAAAGAGTGACATTAAGAGACTAGCTCCTTCCCACAAGAGCCTTTCTGGGGATTTTTAATGTATTAGTACATGTTTGTGACACATTACTACTTCCACTGTAGGTGTTTGGTCCATGTGCATGACACATCTTAATTCTTTTTTATATTTCTTTCTCCTCCTCCCTTCCTTCTGTCTCCATTTTCTGGTCCCCTTCCCATCTGCAAAAGCTCTATCATCCTGTTTCCTTTTATCTCTTTTTAATTGCTCATACTTATATTTTGGATTTTTCATATGAAAGAAACCACATGATACTTAGCTTCTCTGTCTGACTTATACTCTTAAAGTTGTGTTTTCAAAGTGCATCGATTTTCCTAAAAATGACTTGTTCATCCTTCTTTGTAGCAGAGTGGCATTACTTTGTATATAAATATACCTTTTTTAATCCATGCATCAGTTAATGGATATACAGGCTGCTCCCAAGATTTAATTATTATGAATCATGCAGCTATAATTATGGCTATACAAGTGTCACTGTAGTATAATATTTTTCACTCTTTTGTGAACATCACTTGTAAGGAAGTAATTAGGTCAAATGTAATCCTCAGTTTTATCTTTTTGAGGAAACTCCACATTGATTTCCATAATGGTTGTACAAGCTGACATTTTCTCTGACAGTGTAGGTGTGCTCTCTCTTCACCAAAGACTCACAGTATTTGTTATTATTTGGTTTCTTGATGATTTCCATTCTTTCTGGCTTAAAATGGCGTCTCACTGTTGCTTTAGTTTGCATTTCTCTCATACCAGTGGTGTTGAACAATTTTTCAATTATTAATGAGCCTTTTGTATTTTCTATTCTGAAAAGTGTCTATTCATTTCAATTGCCCATTTTTATTGGGTCTTTTATTTAGGGACATCTAAAGTTTTGCATTTCCTTTTTTTATTATTATTATTATTTTTTATTTAAAAGAGACTAAAACAAAAGGGGGCAGTACAGAGCAGATCAGAAGAGGACAACATAGGCAACACAGTACTTTACATTAAGTCAACTGGACATCAACAGTATCTAACACCATATCTCTTACTCTGCTATAGTTGAGCATAGTTTCAATTATAATATCAAACATAACACAATAGTATAAAGCCATGCATATAGTGAAAGAATTCCAGGGATTTCTGAACCGAATAACAGAAAATGATCAGTGGGTATTATAATATCTCATTTTTGATAAAAAAGAAAAAAATTTGTTTGAACTATTACACATATTCAAATTCCAATGAGACACAATGTGGTAGACAGAACCAATGGTAATAGAACAAAAAAAAAGCATGGTAGGACTTCTAAGAAGGATAATATTAAATCAGCAATAGCTGTCATAATGTTTTCTTCAAAACAGCTGTTCATATCATCACGTATGATATAGTCAAAAAAAAACAGGATAACAGCATTCCAACTGATGATTTCAAAATTTGAAAGACTTTGAAGCTATGAGATGGGGCCTCATGCTTACCATAAAGTCTTATATACTCTTATCAAATCTCATATTAGGGAGATTATATGGTATTTACCCTTGTGAGTTTGGTTTATTTCACTTAAGAGAATGGTCTCAAGTCGTGTCCATTTATTTATAAATATCTCGATGTGATCATTCTTTATAGCTGAGTAGT